>JBAJNP010008813.1:0-19434 GCA_036877545.1 Yasuhikotakia modesta
TAGGTGTGTGTGTGTATGAATATATATTATATATATAATGTAATCATCATATATAAATGCAATACATATATACATACATATACACACATTATATATATATATATAGGCTGGTTGCTGCTGAGCCCTTATATGGCAAAATTAATCTCCATGGTAACAGAGGCTTCTCTCATTGGTTGATTTTGCTTCAGGTTTATGGTCAATGTAGTTCGTCTAAAAATCACAAAAAGCAAACAATTAAAAGTCTGCAGAATCATTTACACACTGAAACCTCAGTTTTAATCTCAACATGAAATCTTATAATGTTGTCTTATGATGATGATCTCTGAACTATATATATTTGACATTCATAACTAACTTTCGATACTGCGCTAGTCTCACATCTCTTCTGATCACTCCACATTTATTTCCCCTCACACAGCAAAATAAATTTAAATCAAATCAACACGGTCATTTATAATAAGTGGTTTTGCATCAGCATTCGCAGTTGGTATATTATCCCTTACTTAACAAATAAACTCAGCACATCTGTCTTAAAAGGTTTTAACATTGTTGCTCAAGTCAATTTCTCTACAGATAAATTCATCTGATCTTCTGCTGTGACGTATTAAAGACATGACACACGTATTAAAGACATGACACATAAACAAAACATCTATTCTAATAATAATAATAAACACTTTGCTAACTGTAAAACCATGAGCATCTGACCTCAGATCAATGTGTGAGGATTGATGCATCACACACTGAGTTTGTCTTATCGTTGTCGTGCAGTTCTGAGATCAGTTTTGTTGACACAGTCCAGGGGCATTTCCAAACCAAGGTGTGAACAATGATAAATCACGAGAAGAATCATAATGAGCTAAACGTCTCTGGAGACGCCGAAATGGTGGAAAACAAATGATGTCTGTAACAAGAAAAGATATTAGCAATGCGTTCCGCCTGTTTTCACGAGCTATCTGATAAAAACGTCCCATAAGTGACTCAAACCTCATTTGAAGAGACAAAGGAGACTGTTATGAATTGAGAGATTGAGTGAGACGCTGAACACTCAGAAACTCTTTGAAACTATTATCTGTAGGGTCATTTGTATTAGACTCACCTACCTTTAAACACTGGAGAGAATACACCAATCACAAAAGAGGATACGGCAACGATTTGCATCATTTCTAGTTTCCATTAAACATACAGACTGAGGAGCCAAGCTATATATAGAATATTCACAATTTACAATGATTTTATTGAGGACTAGCCTCACATCCTTCATTGTCTCGCGAGTATCAGGGCATTAGGAGGAAGATGTTTGGTGCCAAAGGGTTTTTTTTAGCTGATCTTTGCTTTATGCGTAACTTGATTTTGGTCTGTTGTGGTTTCAGCGTCATTAAACCTTAACAAACTCCTGCAAGTCAAACATAATGCATGTAAAAAACTGAATTTCCAATAATTTTTCAACAACTACAGCAGTAAAACAAACACACAAAACCTGTTCATTCTAAAACATTCACAGATCGTTACTTGAAACTAAGTTTATTTGTTTCCAAAGACAGTTTACGATCATATTAAAAACAAGCAATTAATTATCAGCTTTTTTAATCAGCTGTAAGGCCACTGGGGTAAATACTGCAGCGAGGTGCCTGTTTAAACAGCATTTACTATAATTTCACGTACCAAAAGCCGTTTTTCTCACATCGTCGTAAAGCTGTGTCTGTGTAACAGTCATTTTTAGTAGCTGTGATATTTACCCCACACAAGAGAGCGTGATCACATAAATCAAGAAAAAACACAAAACTGCAACATAGCGATCAGTACAGTAAACAATTATTACTCACCCTCACATCATTCCAAACTTGTACGCTGTTATTTCTTCTGCTGAACACAAAATCAGAAATACATCATCTCGTCTTTCAATGCATCACACAACGGTGCACTGACATCATCAGGGCACTATTGACATCATTAGCGTACTACTGACATCATCAGCATGTTGGCCAAACAAATGGCCAAATCAAACCGGATGCTATTACAAACATCATTAAACTGTTTCACAGTAAATAAAACAACAACAAAAATACAGGATACATGTTTGGATTATTATAAGGGTGACAGTACATTTTGTGTTCTTTTAAAATTGCTCTTTTGAACTTTTATATTATAGTAGTGACCAGAAGTGATGTCTGAACTAGAAAAATTTATGTTTTACCATTTATTCAAATATAATATTAAAGATGCATTAAATATTTTGAGTGCATGTTACATAGTTGTGCTTGAAATGGCAAAATATTACACAATACACACACAAAACTTCTTAAGTTCAAACAAAAACAAGGGAGGCCCAATTTTATTACTACATAAATAAATTATTATATTTAATCTTAATTGTCAATTGTAGAACTATTTCTATCCAGTGAGCTTTTTGTTTTTCTATGCATTGTTTTACATATTAGAATAAAACCCATATTGCCATTTTGGCAAATAAATACCTTAAATTTATTGTTTTCTCTATTTTGTACTTTTGTACTGTGATTTAAACCACTAAAAGCAAAAATCCTACCAGGACGTCACATGTGACCAGTGCTGTATATTAACCTGTTATTTTCACTGGCTCCACCAACAGTCAGTGTATTCATGAAAACTAATGTCTGCGTGGCTACATAACACTGCAAAGGCTAAATATATATAACGCTAACACTTCAACCCTGTAAACTGATCAAATCAAACTAAGAACAAAATATGGGTATGTGAACCGGTTTGCAGTTTGTAAATGGTCAACTTAGCCACCCAGACAGTCTATCAAATACATGATTACAGAAGAGTTAAAACACACAAACACGCTAATAACAAACATTTGTTTCATCATCAGGAATCTGTCCAGTGTTAAACAACAAATAAAGCTCAATAACTATGTGAATGTTTTTCTCATTTGCTTCTTAGATTAGGCGATGCTTTGCGGGCCGCTTGCTAAAGCCACTGTCTTCTGAAGGCGATCTGAGATAAGAGGCTAATAATCTCTGACGGGCTTCATTTCCCTGCATCAGAGAAACTCGTTCCGGGCCGACCAGGTGCTTTTGTTCTGATTTTAATACTAAATCTCAGTGCAGGTACTAATGACATTTCAGTCAGAGCTTTTTCCTCCATAATGACTTTCCAAACACCACAATGGCTGAACTTGTGCAGGAGAATTTTAAACGTAACGAGGCGTTGAACAAACAACTAACGCTGCAGCTAAACCATGGCGATAAAATTGAAATCAACAAAGCTGGAAAATTAGGAAAAGCATTAGGAGGAACGTCTGGGCAAAAATCCTGAACGTTAAGAGACTGAAAAAAAACTAATGAAAAATAGAAGCCGTGTAAGTGTACTTCACAGTTTGGTCCTTGTGTTAGAATGAATAAACGGCGGGGGACATTGTGGTGATCTGGTGTCTGGTTTACTGGAAACATCTTGAACTTTGACCTCATCAGTGTGTGGCTTCAGAAATGCAGCACTTGAGAACGTCCAGAGACTGAAAGACAGGCTCTTGAGCTAAAGTCAGCTTAGGGTGTCGTGTTTTGTGCTCTGCTGTTATGCCACTCTGTGATGGCTTTGTCTCTTTCCCAGAATTCCTGAGCCTGAGCTCATTGTGCCGGAGCGTCAGTCATCGCCTCAATGCCGTGTCGCGTCAGCTGTGCTCGGAGAAGAAGGTTTTCACTTTTCAGTTCTTCCAGCTGAAAGTCACAACATACGGTGTGTTATTTATGTGTTATTTATGTAAAAAATGGCTCATTTAGAAAGCGTCACATTATGACATCACAACGATGAGATCATTACAAGTCTTATTTAGGTCTCATTATATTACATAAGACTTCATATAAGACATAAACTTCTGTGCAGTACTCAGCAGCTTCACCAATCCTGACACACCACAGTATGAACCCACTGTACGCAACTGAACAGGTTAGCCAATCACAATGCTCCTCATTTACATATCAAACACTTGTCTGAGAGAGAATAAAACATTAAAACTACATTCAAGCTGTTTCTGTTGGCTAATAATACAAGTAAAGAGTTGTATTATTAGTATAAAAGTGCTACAAAAGTCTAGAATATGGCTGTAGTTTCTAAATCTGGAGCGACACAAATAGCACAGCATCAATGAGTAATTATGACATCACACAGTCGATGACGAATCACAGCAGTACCTGCTGTCTGAGAAGGTCCTGGACTCTCTGCTCTCTCTCAAGCCCTCGTAAGATCTCCTGGAGTTGCTGGTTGTTTTCCTTCAGGTCCTTGATGTAATCACAAGCCTTTGACAGGATCCCACCTTTACTCTGAGGGAAAACAATCAAACGTCGGTTTTAAGAGACTGAGGAGAGAGTTTTGAGGAGAAATCTTCATTTGGACTCGGATCAAGGAATATTCCTGACGAACATCTTACCGTTCCGCTCTTTGTGCTGTCCAGGCTGCAGTCTGGAATGATTTTCGAAAGCGTTACAATCCAGTTGTTGATTTTGTCTCGCCGTCGTCTCTCCACTGGACGGGCAATGTAAGGTGATTCGAACCCAGGCAAAAAAAACAACAACAACTGATTCATAAGGTCCAATGTTCCTGCAACTGTTCAGCCCAAACACCCCTATACTGGCCTCTGCTGGCAGATACGTGTCATTGCACTGTGGGATTTTATTATCAGCACAAACTGCAGAAATTGGATCACCTGTCCTTTACCTGTCAAGTTCTCCACACGCCCAAACCCTTAAGTGTTTATTAAATATCTTGGTTTGTTTCATTATTCTTTCAGCTAACTATACAACTAACTGTGCAAAACACATTTTACCATCTTTAAATTCATTCCACCATTTTTCTCCAAACCAGCCCAGAAAAATAACAAATGTCGACTGATTCAATCTGAGTTTTTATTTACAAAATAATTTCAGACGACTCAAAAGGCAGCTACCTTCATTATGTTGCGCTCGTCTCCGTTCATCTCTAGGGGTGCGTGGACTGTCCATTTTCCTACAGAAGAAATAAAAGATTAAACAAAATGCACACAGACAATATTTCTTCATCAATACATGTGCTAACAATTATAAAACCATCTATAACCTTTTCTTTAACATCAAAAATATAGAACTGTTAGTTACGCCATTACGTACCGGCTTAAACTAAAAAACTACACACCAGCAACACAATCAAATAAAAAAAAATCAATAAGAATGTGTCTAGAATTAGAAAGAATTTAAAATGCAACTTATAAACCAAATATACTTGATTTTAAGATCATTTGGTACATTAGCTTTCTAACCTATAATGTATAAGACGTGATTTGCTTTCATTCTTTTCATGTATAACAGCAGCATATTTTCTGCTGCTGTAGCTCAATTAGCAAAGCATTGCATTAGCAAAGGTTGTGGGTTCGATTACCATGGAAGCACACATACTACCCAAACACATAGCTTGAAAACGCTATTAGTTGCTTCAGGTAAAAGCATCTGCCAGTTGCATGAACAAAAATGTTACTATTACTCTCTATATGGCAGTATCAGCCATACAAAACGCCCGTATTTCAGTCAGGCACTACTCAGTATGTGAAACCCAACCTCAGCTTTCTATGCACAGCTAAACAGTTAAAGGCAGTATCAGGGTGGATCGGCAGATATGTGTGTAAGGTCTCTCTGCCCTTCCCTGCTGGTCTCTGGGGAGTCTAGAGTCTGTCTAATGTAATGAACGCAGACATCGCAGCTCAGCAAAGCAGCTGCCGTCTGTGAGGAGTCTGGACCTCAGTCTAACCGTTCACGGTGTTGAATCTTCCGTCATGTACGCTTTAATAAAGTCACGACTCTTTGTGTCTGTCTCACCTTAGAGAGTAAAGCACACAACACTTGAGGTAAAACACCTCACAAGATGAGCTTTAGCAATGCTAATGCAAAACAACAAGAAAGTTGTTTAAGTTTTTTTACACTTACACTACATGAGTGTCAACATCTCAGCACTTTAAGGATCATAGCAAACACACGTTGCTAGTTACAGAGTTTTGGGGAGACATGCACAACTAGCATGTACCATTTAACTAACTATCTCTACTATAGTACTAAAGTATCTGTGGTACTCAACATACATAAAGAAAAGTATGTGAAGCAATCTGCAATTTTATGTTTCAAACAGAGATGGCAGTAGATGGAGGCTTTAAAATGTACATTTATGCATTTGGCAGTCGCTTTAAACAAAGCAATTTACAGTGTATTCAGGGTATACAATATATAATCAGTACAGACTGAGTTATAGAAACACAAAAATACTGTATTTAAAATGACAAACTAGCTATAGAGTTGCAGGCAGGACATCGTATAATTACAGTATGGATGAACTATAATGTTTTAATCACAATGTACATTATATAATCACAGGCCACCACATAGAATATTATACCCCACAGTACAGTACACAATACATTAGTATTCTATTGCGAACACAACCGATTCTCTCCAACAGCGATGGCTTTCATCCCAGGGTCTTATAACCTATGGGATTTAGAATTCCAATTGTTGTGTAATTCAATCACCGTGCTGCAGATGGGAAAAACCTAAACCGCAAAAGCCGTGCGTGTCAAAAAGAACAAATAATCAAATGCTAAAGAAGGAAACAAGTCAACACACATGATTTCTCAGCAGGATATTTCTTCAAACTCTTGAGCTCATTTTGCAGGACATGTCGCAACTGCACAAACGCATGAGCATCTATTTACACACTTCTGCTTTTACAGCGTTTACTTCAAAGCAAGTATAACAAACGACACTTTCCCATCAATTACCATTAAATTTAAGCACATGATCCTGCCACAAGCTGAAATGGTGACAAACGGCCCTTTTCACAGAGACTTGCCTTTATACAAGTGGGATCCAAAGGTTTTACGGAGAGCAAGGCACAAATGAAAAAACAAGGAGCAATGCAGAAATGAACCTGCAGGCAACATCTCCTTTACTGTAACCGAGTGCTTTACTATAAAGTCAATTTATGCTTGTTTTCAAACTGAAGGAAGAGTCTAAATTATTTTTGAGATGCTGGGAAGAAAGATTATCTTGCTCTGAACATGAAACTTTCCTGTAAAAATAAATGTAAGAATACTTTTGTTATGTTGGCTAATCGTTTCTTTGAAAACTTATGCTTTCTCAACTAGCTTGCTAATGCTAGCCTCTCCAAAATTGCATACCCTACCTTCAACTGTTTAAGAATTATAATCTGAGCACCCCACTGCCAAAAAAACTTGAAACCTGTTTTGGTGTCTCATTTGCTACTTACACACTGTATGGATGAGCGCGCGGCGCTATAGTCCGCTGTGAGGCGGAATGCAAAATATCTGGTGAAGACATCATCACAAAGAACTGACCTGAACCACAAACAAAAAAGAGAGTTTACATGCATGCATGCCTTCAACAGACACTTTTAACCAAAACAACACTTTTAAGGTTAAATAGTCAGGAAAGCCCTTGTACCTGCGGTTTGTGTGCGTGAGGGATCACCTGCAGTCTGCATGGACAGGGCTGTTGCCTCGCTCACAGAGGATTCTGGGAAACATGCACACCGCTGACCCTCACCAGTGCGTTCTCCAGTGGGACTGCCTCCATTATGCAAAGGGTTTTGAATCACCGTCTGGGAGAAAACAAGTGTATAATGGTTACAACCCATTAACAATATTTCTGGCTTTTAGTTATTTGGATATGATATTTATCTTCTGCTCTGATCTGTTGTCATGTTTTGTTGGGCATTAAATGCTGTTAACGATTTCAGGGTAATAAAATGAGTGGAATGTTTTCTTAAGTCACAGCGGTGCTGATGCTGGGCAGAGGTCGGTTGCCATGGCGCCAGCTGTGGTGATTCTGTACCTGTGTGACAGCCTGCTGGGCTCTGGTGAGGTTGGCTGAGGACAGCACATCAACCGCCCCTCCCTTACCCCGAACATCTGATACCTGAATCACTCGATAGGTCACCTGAAGAGCAGAGAGACCCTCATCGGGTTCTTCAAAGGTTCATGATTAAAGGAATACATCAACAAAATGACTCTATATGTTGTATACATCATACATTAGACTGTGTTTTTGTATATACAGTACACTGTAGTTTTGTTTAGCTTAGTCTGTGTTTTGTTACTTGCATTGTACGGTGTACTTTTTGTTCTTTGTACTGTGTTGTTTGTTAGCACCTTGGTCCTGGGGAAACGTTGTTTCGTTTCACTATGTACTTTTGTATATGGCTGAAATGATCATAAACTCCACTTTGACTTTGATAAAGGGAGACTTCAGGTATAAACCCCTATCACAGCTAAGGAGAAATAGCCAAATTTAAAGCTCTTAAATTGTATACGCTACCATTTTAACATCAATGACATCTGACACAACAAGTGACATCTGATGTAAACTGGATGATGTCAAACCTGACACATTAAAACTGCTACGTGTGATTTAAGAGCAGTTTAAAGTGAATTTAAACTGCGGTCTGTGATTGTCTGGCTGCAGTGAGTGAGTCATGTGGAAAACTTCTGATTGAAAATTGTGACAGCGGACACACTTTTACTGACAGCAGACACACATGATCACTGCGATCCGTCGCTGTATTCAGTCCAGCTGTGTGACATTAAAATGCACTGGTCTGGTTTCACAGACAGGTCTTAGACTAAGCCAGAAGTAGACCTTAGTTAAACTAGGACATATAAGTAGCTTTTATAAAACGTTGAAAGAACATTTCTCATGTGCATCTTAAGAAAAGAAAATATTGGCACTAAAATCTTTTAGGTCAAGACAAGGTGCTTCCAGTTAAGACAGCTCAAACATAGACTAAAGTCTAAAACCAGGCTTAAGCCATGTCTGTAAACCAGCCCACTGTTACCATGGAAACCCTGCAAACTGTATACACTTAACACAAGAGTGGAAATCTCTTCACATTCTGCCCTCAACAACTCAGTGTTGTGGGACTCTAGTGTGTCTCTTACTGTAAGACGTCATTTGGGTGCCGTGGCAACCCTGCAGCTCTGGCTACACAACCTGACATGCAATTTAAGTCCCGAAAATGTTTGTCAGGGGTGTTTTCAGCACACCGCATCTCCTGACTCAATTTTTCATTCATCCATTTAATAATCAGCCCTGCAGTCGTGCAGAGAGCTGTGGATGATCTAATTTAAAGGCTGAGAACAACACAGTTGTTTGCTAAAAGAATAAGTATTTGTGAAAAGCCCTTAACAGAACCCCCCCCACCCCCTGCCTGATCTCCCGTCATGTGACTCTCCTGCTGACGGACATGTGACACAGGCTCAGTGCCAATCCCAGCCCGGGACTGATGTCACATGACTGTCCGTGCCGATGTGCTAATGAGCAAATCTCATCAAAACAAATCCACCTTATATTTGCCTCAATATCAAAATACAACAAGCTTGAAATTATATTTTACATAAAGAAAATTACTTACAAGACAATTGCAGAGTTTTTGTAACTTGACATTTTCTTCATATTTTGAGTATTTAAGTTCTTCAATTAAACACAAAATGATCAGAAAAAGTCTCATTAATATTACTGTATTAGGGTAATATTACTGTATATATAAATGGTACTGTAATTCTTACTGTACCACATTAAAACAAAATAAAAGTCTGTGTTAACGGCAGTACAACAAACACTGTTATATTAAGTTTTAAAACAACTAAAAATTAATCTTCTAGTTTTATTACATTCTAGTTACAGGATTTAAATTGTTTTATTATTGGAAAAAGAAAATCTGTCACAATGCAAAATCTTCATAAAACAAAATGTTTCTATTAATACTTATTGTCTTAGTTCCTTTTTGGTGTGTTTGATGGGAAATATGACCCAAACATTTGAGACACAAAACAACAATTATTCTAACATCTCTATTGTTCATACAGAAAACCTGCTATTCTTGCACGTATAAAACATGATGTAAGAAAGAAAGCCCACCTGTCCACCAGGATTTTCCATGCGAAACTGACAGGGAATATTGCCATCCACAAAAGCTGAAGGGTGGGATACGCTGGTGACTGTTAGGGGGGCACCTGCAATAGGGTTATTCCCTATATGAGCTGAACGAAACCAGTCATAGGAATTAATGTTACATATATATGTACAATATGTTAGGATATCACGCAAATATCTTTATGCAATATCATGACACAAACATTCTCTGATCCATTACCAATAAACTCAATTTAAGCACAAAACATAACGACATACCTTCAGTTAACTGTACAACCTTATTTTCTTGCGTTTTGTGGCTGCGGACATAAAGATTTAACACCGATTTATATCAAACTTAAGCTGTTATTGCAACATTCATAATGCAAAACATTTCTACTTGAAAC
The DNA here is from genome assembly GCA_036877545.1 of Yasuhikotakia modesta. NCBI lineage: Eukaryota > Metazoa > Chordata > Actinopteri > Cypriniformes > Botiidae > Yasuhikotakia > Yasuhikotakia modesta. The sequence continues at coordinate 10,337 of JBAJNP010008813.1, forward strand.
AAACACGAGTAAAGGATAAACTTCATCACCTCGTTCAATAACACGCAGAACTGTTCACATCTCTCTAAAAGTTACAGAACAACTTTACAACAAAGTTACAGAGAGAGACAAAAACAGACTTGCATCTGAATAAAGCATGGGTGCAATTTTACTGCAATCAAACTATATGAAACTTACACAGCATTACATTTAATAAACGATGTAAATAAACGCATTTGAAGTTGAACGCATTACCTCAATGAAGACTGTAGGCTGTGTTTAAGCATGACCACCAAACTACTGCAGTCGACGCGAGTGGAAGCGCTGATCACGGGAACAAACACTCGGGTCATGTGAGTGATCGTCCGTCTCTCTGTCTGGTGGTAGTCAGGAAACTTACTAACTTGGTTGCATTACTGCCACGAACTGAGCTGGAGCGCAAAACTTTGACGCACACGTTCACAAAAACGCGCAAACGTGTCAATCTGGAGATCAGTGATAAACACGTATCTATGTTTTCCATAGTCCTCGTATCCTGTATTATCAACATTTACAAATATGTGCAGGAATATAACCTATAGTACATTATGCAATTTGAACTACAAAAAATGTAGAGATGCACAATGTTATGTGAATTACAAACACGATGAAAAGATGCAGAAAATGGGAAAGAAAGACAGATTGTGTTTTACTGTTTGTTGCATTTACGCGGCTGTCACCAGCAGGCGTCGTTTGACGAGGTAAAAGGTTCAATTGATTTGAAGTCAATAGCAATGCAGTCTTTTAATTTTAGCCCATGACAGCATAAAATGCATCCGTGTTGTGCATTTAAACACACTTACAATGTTAAGGACTACAACAGTATGGATTATATTTAACATGTCAAAATAAACACATCCAATTTGCACTTATTATGTCCATCTTATTATTATTATTATGTCCAAATACAATAATTGGGGTGTTTTTAATCGCATGATACGTTCAGGCTTAAATAACATAATTCACACGACCTTTAACCTACTTACCAAAGGAACAATTTTTAACTTTGTTTCCGTCAGAGCTCTGTTGTAAGAGCACACGGACAAACGCGTCACGCACAGCTCGGCCTCTGATTGGCAGCTCGCTGAGACGAATAATTCTATTGGCTGAGGGGATTAAATAGCCCGCCCCCTGTTGTGTCGCAGCGATAAGCCTCCGGGTTGATTCTCTCGCTGTTCATTCGTTCCCGCGGTAGCTGCGCGGTTCAACGCACACGATGAGCGCTCGAGTTCTGGTCGGAGTTAAACGGGTCATTGACTATGCTGTCAAGGTACCAATCTTTTATTAAACCCTTTAAATGTCTGTTTTGTTTAACATTAGACGCTTCCCGAGCTCAAAAAGAGAGAGCTGCCTTTAGCCCAGTTGTTCTATTGAATGGGGTTAGACCTGATCTGGGGTTTTAGATCAAGGTCAATCTTATATATAGACCTGCGTTGCTTTTCCTGCCCGGATTCATCTGCAACCAGACGAAACATGTCGCGTAGTGGTTTTAAAGCTGTAGTAAAGCCGTAGTTTTGATCTCAGGAAAGCTGACCTCACCCGACCTGTGCTTCCATAAGCAAGGATCATGCATGTGGATAGTTGTCTTAACATGTATCTAAACCATGTCATCTACAACTGGTTCCTTAAAAAGCCTAAATGTTTATGTAATAGTTCACCTATAATTTTGATTTTAAAGTAGCCCATAGACATTAACCAAGCGCAAGGGTTTTAATGTCTTCTGTACAAAGTCTGTATCTTTGCCTTTTGTGACTCTTGATCCTTTACTCTTGTTTTTTGCACCAGTTCACAGGTTTTGAAAACGTATTGATTGACTGGTTTTGCAGAGTTGGCTGGTTATCAATAGACTGTCCAACTTCATCATACTAGTATGTGCTTTTCAAAGCGGTTGAAAACATGGTTATTGTCATAGTTTTATAGTTATATAAAACCTATAGTTTTTATAGGTTTTTGTTTGCTGTCATTTGGTGTCAACAAACCTCAGATTCAGCTGTGGTCCAGAACCTTCAGACCTTGGGAATATTGATCAAGGGGAATGTGGCGAGTGTTTAACTATTGTTGCAAAGGTTACAGGAAGATTGTGTGTGTGCTGTCTGCCTGCAAGTGGGTTATGAAACTGCCCCCATGGTATCTGTGTGTGTCCTCCATACCACACATGCTATGAGGTTAATCATGTAGTTCTGCTTGTAAAAGCAACCATCTTTATCCAGCTAAGTTATGAACAACTCGGTCAACTGACTGCAGGCATTTTTGGAATGATTAGTAATGATGAAAGTTTTGATGATGATTGAAAATTATGTGATTGTTGTACCCTCATGTTGTTAATTTTGGTTTCTGTCTCTACACCTCAGATCCGAGTCAAGCCTGACCACACAGGAGTGGTTACAGATGGAGTCAAGCATTCGATGAATCCTTTCTGTGAAATCGCCGTGGAAGAGGCCATTAAACTCAAGGAGAAGAAGCTTGTGAAGGAAGTTGTGGCTGTCAGCTGTGGTCCTCAGCAGGTTCAGGTTGGAAAACAACATTTGATGCACTTTTTTTAATTTGCTTGCTAGGACAAGACATTGAATTACATCTTATCGACAACAATGGAAATGATTTAAGGAAATGCATGTATTTGTAGGAGACGATCCGGACCGCTCTGGCTATGGGGGCCGACCGTGGCATACATGTGGAGGTGTCTGGAAAAGACTATGAAACACTTGGTCCCCTGCAGGTCTCCAAGATTCTGGCTGCACTGGCTAAGAAGGAGGAGGCTAATATGATTGTACTGGGCAAACAGGTAACTCATAATTAATTCTATTAGCATTACTTAATGTTTCTTAAAGGTTCTTTGCATGTGTAACCATGGTTATGTGATTTCTTTCAGGCCATAGATGATGACTGCAATCAAACCGGGCAGATGACAGCAGCCCTGTTGGACTGGCCCCAGGTCAGTTTTATTGTGATACATAAACGTGTTATAGTGGTAATTGATACAAGCATCAGTATTTTGTTGCTCATGCCTGGAGTTTTGTTGCTATGCTCTATAATTGGTTATAAGTGATATTAAGTTATAAGTATAGGAGCTTGGTAAGAACATGAATAATTTATGAGTTATCAGCATAATGTATCCAAACTGTTTTGCATTGACTGTTTTTTTATGTTCTAGGGAACATTTGCCTCTGAAGTCACCATAGAGGGAGAGAAGCTGAAGGTGGTGAGAGAAATTGATGGTGGACTGGAGACCATTAAGATCAAAATGCCAGCTGTAGTGACCGCTGATCTCCGCCTCAACACGCCCAGATACGCCACACTGCCCAACATCATGGTACTGTGACATCATACTGCAAAGAACCGACTATGATTGTTTATTACACTTAATGGTTATGGTACAAAACGTTTGGAGCAACATACATCATTCCAAAACACAGCTTTACAAAAATTAGCGCCTTAATTTTCCCTTTAGTCAGAGGCAGCTGCAATTTAAGATGTTTTTCTTGTTTTCCTGAAGTAGATGAAAAAAACCTTAACTAAAACAATACTTATGGTTAAGTATCACCTTGTGCTTTTGTAGAAAGCCAAGAAGAAGAAGATTGCCAGCATGAAACCTGGAGACCTGGGAGTAGATGTGACCTCCCGGCTGGAGGTGCTTAAAGTGGAGGAACCTCCACAGAGACTAGCTGGAGTGAAAGTGGAGACTGTGGAAGATCTGGTGGCCAAACTGAAAGAGGCAGGAAGGATATAAAGAAACGACAGACCACCAATTAAAGTAAGAACATGTTAAGGGGGTCATGAAAAGTCAAACTGCTATCTGCTGACATAATTTGTTGCACTATGAAAAACATACTGTGAATCTAAAGTGACTGTGAGAAGTTTCATTAAGTGTTGCCTTTATTCTCTTGCTTTGTAATGATCTTGTTTGTATTGTTGTCTATATTGTCTAATAAGTCCTATTTTCTTTTTTCCAGGTCTTTCGTTACTGGTCATGGAACAAAATCCAACTTTAATTTAAGTCGGTGGCGGCCTTTCACAAATCCAAACTGAAGTAGTTTCTGCTTGTTTGTGTTTTTAACTCCTTATTGTTAATGTCAATGCTGAGCGACACTGTTCCTGTAACAGTCCATCCACCGGGGTAAAGGTTGTTCTGTGCATTTTAATAGAGTCCATTAATTCTGTAGAAGACTCTTTGGTCCTGTACTTTTAAATGTATTAATAAGCCATTTTGTTCATGTTTCATTGTGTGTATATATCAATGGGACATAATCATTCAAATCATCTGTAACCTCACTTGACCTGTAGGGACCTTGATCTGTATTAGTTGTGTAATAAAAAGTTACTATACATGCATGAATGAGTCACATGATCTATTGACTCTCACCAGGTTATGTTGTTGTTAACTGTTATTTTTGACTGGACAGTGTCTCTCAGCATGGAAATAAATTAAGACAAACACACGCTACCACAAGCGCCTCTGGATGAATTCTGATTGTACAGTATCATTCAATGACAATAAACATATGTAGTCTTTTTCATATGCACATAATGTTTTCCTCATTATTTTATTAGTCCTTAAAGGAGCTGTAACTGGCTCAGGGTTGGCTGAAATGTTTTTAGGGGTGGGGTTTGGAGAAAAGACTTTCTCAAATGTACTCTATAATAATATAAATACAAGCGTCACTAGGTCTTGCTTGCTTGCTTGTTAAATACTTTAATTTAAACACAAGCAATTTTATGCTACAAATAAAAGTGTAGTTCTACCAATATTAAAGTCATTCTGTAAAGTTTGTAGGTTTGCCATGAACACAGGATGCAAACTGCAAACACGATGGACAAGTTTGTTGACTTGTCCATCGGGATCTTTTCCCTAACTGTCCCAGTAGTTTTTGTGGGAACAGTGTATACAGAAAGGCATGCAGGGAAGTGTTTTGATGATAAATGATACATTTCTCTTTTTTTGTATATCATGTTCCGAACTTAACTAACCTGTTGGGAACATAACTATGAAAACATCCAAACTGTTCCCATGTACCGTCTGTCTGGTTTACTGGTAAACAGAGAATGCTGGGAAAATAACTGCATGCAGGCTCAGTCTAGTGAAGATGTGAAGTTCTGCTCATGTTGTTTCTCCTCCAGTGTCTTATTACCACTATTTATCATGAAGATCAACATTTATTGTCTTGATTTTAGCCATTTCAGCTCTGCTACAAATTGTGCATTTCTGCAAATAGCTAAAACAGGGAATTACATTAAAATGCATTAACTTAGAAACATTTTAATATAAGGTTATCCTCATTAGTTCATGCAATTTAATGTATCAACTAATGAAAGTTAATGCTTATTAATATGAGGTTAACTAGGAGCTGCCCTATAGTGCAATGATTTAAGGGAAAAGTCTCAGAAAGAAACACATTAAAACTTTGTCTTTGAATGTATGTGACAATGGTTACACTGAATAAAGTTAAGTCGGTGTGGTAGCTAAAACAATGTCACCGTTGTCCTTGAAATACAAGCCTTTCCTCAAGGTGGCGTAAAACAAACAGGATGCTTGTTATCTTTTCTAACATATAATCGTTTTCCTCTATTTTCATGATTGGTTCTTGGCATGCAAACGAAATATTTAAACACGACATTCATATTTTGGATGTTTAGACACGCTTTTCTTCAGTCACCAAACGCGACCGCGTTTAATCCGATTAGAAAAGTAACAGTGACCACGTGACCAGGTGAGGTAATTTTCGCATGAATTATTAAAGATGCTGTTTCTACATTTGCAAGTATTTATTCTTTGTGTAAATATACGCACAAATAAAAGGTTTATGTCTGATGTTTATCACTTGGACGGTGTTGCGCAGGTGAGAATCACCTGTGTGAAAAGAGGAGGAGCTTAACAACTTGGAGAGATTCGCACCTGTGAAGATGGACTGAATAAAATGCCTTCATCTAAATCAACATTAAAGTTAAACTGTGACCTACGGGCTTGAAGGACTGTATTTAGTTTGGTTTTGTCGACATGCAGACGGTTTTTACTTTCATCGTTCCTTTCTTCTTCATTACAGGTAAAGCAAACATGTCAACGCTTCTTATTTAACGCAGAAATGCAGTAACTCACTATAGCAAAGCCAGACAAAAACTACCCAAATCTTTGAAAGCGAGTTAATAAATGCAATAGAAAAGCAAAACGTTTTATTGTAAAATGCAATACTTTTATCTACAATCCCTTTTTTTAAATGCATATAACATTGCATTTCATTCTGCTAGTTTAAAATGGTTAGTATTGCTCCTAAATGATAAATGATATTGGCTGGGCTTATATTATAATTCTTTAAGCATTAATCCATGACGATTAATGCATGTAACGTGACAAACCCAATATTACTAAACTTACTAAAGTTGTTAGTACTGTTGATAAGGTCTCACCATACAGTAAGCGTACTACAGAGATGAATAATACTCAATAATGTACAATAATGCAAACAATAATAATAACATACAATAACAATAATGCAAACAAAAACTTTCCGTAAACTTAAAGGAGACCAGAATACCTGTCACGTGACCCCACACCTGGGCCACGCCCACCACAGGTGGCAGCCATTATCCTCATAAAGAACTGCGCTGTGTATTACCTGGACTGCCTTACAGTATCATAGAGACAGTAACCTAAGCAACCCCACACACCTAACACCTTAGCAACCCCCGGTGTTGGTCCCTGCAGTTTCCTAAATACAAATGTCGCAATAATGTCCTGTCTTATAAAGGTTATAAGTGCGATGTAAGCGACCCTCCGGTGGCTCCCGTGTCGATTGATGCTCTGGTGGGCAGTGACGTAACTCTCGCCGTATCTCACGGCGGAGACCCTCAGCCTGTGATCACGTGGTTTACGGGGGGTCTTCCCGTGGCAATCTGGACCATCGGTGACGGATCCGGTCCAGATGTTGCTCCGGATCACTCCAGCGTGTTGAAGGTGGAACCGAACGGGTCTCTCACCTTGCAAGACGTGCCGCTTGGTTATAATGGCACGTACATTGTGGAAATGACTGCAATTGGAAAGCAAAGAGTCAGAGCAACGTTTCACCTGTTTGTTTATGGTGAGTAATATCTGTAAACACACCGTGATCATATTTATGCATTTATTATACTGCATGGAATTTAATAAATGCGGTGCAAGGATTTTGGTGGAAATAGCAAATGAACCAAAGATTGCAAAAAATTTTTGTTGAGACTTTGTTTTTAACTAGTTTTACTAACTCCTCTTTGACTCAAGACTTGTTGACTATGAGAGTGTTAAAGATGGAGGCTTTTTTCAGGCTTAAACCTGTAGCAGATAAGTTTGGTTCCTGCATCAGAAATGCTCTAAAACGATTCGGTTCTGTGTTTCTCTAGATCTGATCAGGAACGTGTCTGTGCACACAGACTCGGATGAGGCTGTCGAAGGGGCACAGGTGTTCAGCTTTTATTACAGCACGGCGCAGGGAGAAGCCCGAGAGGTACAGTGGTTCTTTAATGGAGTCCAGCTGGAGAATGGATCTCATTATTCCATCAGTGGGAAAAACCTCACAATAAACCAGCCCGGCAGAAATGACACCGGCGGTTACTCTGTGGTTCTCACAAACCCGTTCAGCTCAGAGACGCATCACACAAACATTACAGTGCTGTGTATGTATTATATTTTGTTACATGATTTTGGTACTGCAGCTCAGATCATCTGGACAATTAAATGCTTTTAAAATCTTTCAAATTTAAACATAAAAATAAAACATGTTAAACTTGTTCGTATAATCAAGCAATAGTTTTATCAAATATCAGAAATATAAGACATTTTTTTACTTTAAATGTTTCAGCTTTCCAAATAACACGTTTAACGTTATTCATGCATTACTTTTACGTTATTTTTACAACCCAAAATTGTTAACTTAGAAAACGGCAAGACACCCCATCACCACTCGAATTTTCTTGCAAAAATGTGCCAGTTTACTTATTTTACGCACCATTTTTATCTGCACACATAATCTTAGATTTTACTACTAATCCTTTAAATCCCTCCTCAACGCTTCAGTCTGTTTCTCTTGTTACCTTGGATGTTATGCCACCAAACAATAAAGCGTTTCATTTACTCTCCAATCCTGCTGCTTCCCGGGCTGCCTTAGATGGACCAGATATGCCAGTTCTCAAGGTCAGTCCCACAAAAGCCACCTTTGTTTCTGGAGACTCCGTGTTCCTGTCCTGTCGGGCCGATGGCGTTCCGCCCCCATCCGCTGCCTGGCTCTTCAACGGCCTCTCCGTTCCAGCGGCTTCAGGGGGAGATTTTAATCTGACAGGCGTTACCACAAATCAAAGTGGCGTCTACACCTGCGTGTTGACCAACACAAGGACAGAGGCAAAGCTGAGGAGAAACATCACTTTAGACATTTATGGTAAAACTGTGATTCTGCGTTTACAGGAACACGGTGGAGCTGTTCCAGCATGTTATGATGTTATGCATGTAAATATTCTGTGATTTTATTCTGCTGACAGTGCAGTAATCCCTGAAAGACTGTTATAGAGATGTCACCCCACAAACAAAAACAATTCTGTCGTAATTTACTCGCTTTACTATAAAGGGTTAAATGAACAAGAAACAATGCAACCTGCTTGACAGCTCATGGTTGCTGTTTATTCTTCATGCATGGACCAAAACAGCTTAAAATTGATTGTCCTGTATCTTTAGATAAAATGACAAAGTTTACAGGTTTGGACCAGCATCAAGTTGTGTAAATAATATATTTGATCACTGTGGGGGGAATCACAAATTATGAAGTTAAAACGATGTCTAATGGTTTCTCTGTTTCGTTGCGGTAGAGGTTCCCCGGGGCAAGCCGTCGTGTTCAGTACAGGCCATGAACGGAAGCCCAGGCCTGCAGTTCCTCTGTCTGTGGCCAGGGGGCGCCCCAGCAGCGCAGTTGTCGTTTCCCAGCCTGAGCACCAATGACAGCGGGGAGGGTCATTTCAGTGTAACTCCAGCTAACATCCAGAGTTTAAATGGAAAGGAGATTATCTGTAGGGCCGGACATCCTTTAATACAGACAGAATGCAGCATCATTCCCCGTAAGTCAAACTCT
>JBAJNP010008814.1:0-19434 GCA_036877545.1 Yasuhikotakia modesta
CTTCCCACAGACTTCCCACTGAGGTGCCTTGATACAGCACTCTGGGAACAGCCTATTCGTTCAGAAATTGCTTTCTGTGTCTTACCCTCTTGCTTGAGGGTGTTAATGATGGCCTTCTGGACAGCGGTCAGGTCGGCTGGGAGTTTTTAAAAGCCTCAGGAATCTTTTGCAGGTGTTTAGAGTTAATTAGTTGATTCAGATGATTAGGTTCATGGCTTGTTTAGAGAACCTTTTCATGATATGCTAATTTTCTGAGATAGGAATTTTGGGTTTTCATGAGCTGTATGCCAAAATCATCAATATTAAAACAATAAAAGGCTTGAACTACTTCAGTTGTGTGTAATGAATCTAAAATATATGAAAGTCAAAATATTTCACAATGAAATAACATAGAATTAATAGTTTAATAAACAAACTGTAGTAAAATTGTCTTTAAAACAGACAACATAAAATAAATTAAGATTAACTAAGCTAAATTCCAGTCATAATAAATACACTTCAAAACTGTTTTTCATTGCACACATTTCACAATGAAATAACATACTTTACAGAGTACTACCTGCTTGATAAACAAAACTGTAATAAATTGTTTTAAAACCAGAAACATGATATAATACATTATATTATATATATTATTATATTATATTATAATAAATTAAGATTAACTAAACTCAACTTTAATTTCCATGTTGACATGAATATATTGTACCGTAAAACTCACATACGGCTCCATTGTTCTGCTGGACCACATATCTGTGGTCGTGGCTTAGTATTTCACCTGCTCAAGCCCGTATTCAATGCACACCTTACATTTGTCATATATTTCGGGAAAAGCAAATTGTGTGAAATGATTGCGTGTGAGAGATCCTCTCATAATGTATGGTGCTTGCAAATGCTTAAGCGATGGATAATTGGATCTGGTGGATGGAACTGTTTTGGCTGGCTTTGATGTGCTCTTTGTTGTTTGGTTGTGGACTTTGTCAACATGCATTGATCATGCAGTTTTTTATGGCACTGTTTTAAGTGTTAAAACAGATTTGTAGCTCTGTTTCGTTGGAATAATCAAGTCTTGCAAATTACCTTGCTCTGTGACACATCCTCTCTCCTGAACCCAAAATTCTCCCAAATGACTGATGTTGAATTTCTCTTTGGCACTAAATCATTTTTATTTTGACCTGCATCCATATTTTATGTTCTTTCCTCCAGCTCGCCTATTCAGTTCTCCCGCTCAGCTTCAGCATTTTTATCAGTAAGGGGATTTCTAAGTGGGCTATTGACACAAAATTTCCACTCAATGTAGCCATCAAGTCAAATATTGAATTCTTATAAAGAAATCAGAACATTTAAGTATACAAGTCATAATAAATAAAGTGACAGTGAAGAAATGGACAGTGCCATTTCTTCTCTAAACATGGTGTGTAGAGTGACTGCCAAGAAGTTCATTTTTGCTTTCATCTGACAATACTATAATCTCCCAATAATCCACAGGCTTCTCCAAATGCTGTTTCACAAACTTTAATTGAGCCTCAAAATGCTTTTTGCTCAGCAATGGAGTCTTGCGTGGTGAGTGTGCATGGATGCCATGACGGTTGAGTGCATTGCTTACAGTTTTCTTTGAAACAACAGTACCTGCTGATGCAAGGTGTTCCTGAAGTTCTGCCTAAGTGGTTCTTGGCTCTTGGAGAACTATCCTGATTATTCTTTGGACTCCTCGGGCAGGGATTTTACGTGGAGCACCTGATTGTGGCCGGTTTATGGTGAACTGATGTTCTTTCCATTTCCAGATGGCCCCCACAGTCCTCACAGGAACATTCAGCATTCTGGAAATGTGCCTATAACCATTCCTATCAGAATGCTTTTTAAGATTACGAAGATCTTGGGAGAGTTCTTTGCTTTTATCCATCATGAAGTCTTTCTTGTGTGCCACCTGGGTAATAAGAAGCTTTTATAGGTCATCAATTAGGACTAAAGCAGCTGATATCAATACGTACTTCTTCAGCGCTCGCCCTCAGGGGCGGACGTGTTTTTCTCTCCTCTCCCTTCCCCGTGACCTTGCCTGCTTTGCTTCTTTAGTCTTGTCTTATGTCTATTATCTCCATTTGAGAGACTCTCTCTGCTCTGGACTGCTATTCAACTAAAATCGTGGATTTGATCAGCTGGTCTCTCAACGCAATTGACACCATCTTCTCGAAGAGAAGCACAGGTTCAGGGGAACCTGATTGTCCTGCAGGAACGTTCGCAGCGGGGTATACGATGGACGCGTGGGAGAAGTGACGGGTCGTGTGCCTGGCGGCTCTTTCCGTGGAGGACATTGAAGACATCTACCTTTTCGGAACCATGATCACAGGTCTACTGCTGATTGGCATTGGCACTGGCCTGTTGTATCGACAAGTCAAGAAAACCAGGTTGGCTGTTCATAGCCCCACAATGCTGCCTGGCAAAATTGACGCGTTGGGCAGAGCTGTTGGGAATCTGACTGTGGTTGTAAACCGCGCTGTTTGGATAACATCTTGGTGAAACTCGAGGCTCTGCAAAGGGGAATAGATCAACTTGGAGACCAGAATGGACAATAGAGTAGTTTGTGAAAAGTATACGGCTACTCGCCCTAAGCCTAAACATTCCATCCTTATCTGTTTTCGGCTCCCTCTCACAGCAGTGACCTTGGCCAAGGCTACTGCTGGATAACAACTCCCCCGGCAGATCACAGCAGTAAGACGCTCCTGCATTCCTCGCCCCCACCTTCCCGCCAGCCTGGCAGACGGGTCTGTGCGTCTAGCGCTTCTCACAGCTGCATGGACCGGATAGCTGCTCGCCTACGCTGGATCCCCCCAACCCCAAAGACTTCAATTCGACATAAATGTTGTTAAATTGTCATAATTTTTGTGCTTCTATTGCTGAGGTGTTTTTTTCCTGTTCCACACTGTTCCACTCTTCTCTTGGAGCATAGTCTGAGAGTTTGCCTTTTTTTAATCGCCTCATCTTTCCTCATGTGACGCTGTATTTCTTTATATCCCCTGTGTTCACATCATGTCCTCCCAACTCTTGTCAATTTATGTATGTCTGTATTATGTGTTGATGGCTAATTTCACTGGTTCTTGTGACTAGTGACAATAAAGGGCTTCTACTACTACTACTGATGGGGGCAGGGTTTCTCTCTCAATACTGACAGATTTCAGGTGATTTCCTTGCTTTCTATGGCATTTTTCAGCTTGTTATCTTCATATGTTCAATACTTATTCCCTGTGTCATTTCACTTTACTTATTAGGACTTAACTTGTATACTTAAATGTTCTGATTTCTGTATAAATTTAATATTTGGCTTGATGGCTACATCTGGTGAAAACGTGTCAATAGCCCACTTAGAAATCCCCTTAAAAATGCTGATGTGTCAAACTTACTTTCCCCGGTTTAGAAATCGCATGTGCTTAAATCGTGTTTGCCATTGCGATTAATTGCACAGCCCTGCTTCAGATGGCTTTTGAGCATTCTTAAAAAGGACTAATTGTCTTCATAGGTCTCCAGTTTTTGAGGTTGATCCTAACAGTAGCCAGCAAAGTTATTTGGCTTTTTGCAATGCAAATTGGAAATTTATAAATACGTTTAATTTAGTGAAGTTTAAAACAGACAGACCACAGGGTATCTCATCAGCTTTTCGGCACACAAATATACTGTTTTGAACACAAAAAAGTCAGTTTAATAGATTCTTTACCTTCCAGTACATAAAGCTGACTGGATCCACAACAGTGGGCTGGATTATCTCTCGGCCTGGAAATATTCCCCATGTCACAGCATTGGGCTGCATGTCTGGGGCATTGGTAATATTCCTGCCCTGAAAACAATGTTCACTGGTAAAAATGGATGTTATATAATGTAAGGGGCTCTTTGAGGGTGATGTGTTACCTGCACATTGACTATATGATAGTTCACACGGGGTTCATATTTCTTCAGAACTTGTAAAAGTGCAGTAACATTTTCACTTGATGTGAAAAACTCCAGGTATGCCTGTTGTCAACAAGGTGATAAAAAACTCACATTTACAAGTGAGTGCACAGTTCCCACAGATTGTCAAGTGCAACTACTGTAGACCTGATAACACCTAAAGTTATACCACAGCTTTTAAGTTAAAAAATTAAAACTCCTGCATTGTTTGAATTTTTCCATACTTGTTTCAAGCTTTATGCAATGAAACAAGTGCCCTGCAACATTTGTGCCCTGTATGCCAAGTTGTCTAAAGTCATGTTAAAGTTTTTCATGGTTAAGTTTGTGTAGTGTTTTTATTTGCACTTTCCTTGACATAGTATTAACATTTAATGCTATGACATAAACATAAACATTTGACAAACATTTTCCTTGACATATGCTGCACTATATTAAATGTCAGTAACATCAAGTGTCATTAATTTTGACTGATTATGACAAAACATGTTTAAACATTTTAAAATGAACAATGTAAATGTGATCTAAGCCAAGTGATTTGTGAGCTAAGAGGAAGCATTATTATATTTTTATCCTTTTAGGAGATTGATAGTATACATCACTTCTGTTGTATGTACAAGCTGATTGGAAATTCATCTCTTTTGTGTTTATAAAAGTAAAAAAAAGGTTGCTGACCTTTTGAAAGACATACCCCCCTGCTGGACCCCAACCCACAATTGGGTCAGAGGAAGCCTTGCCATTAATGTTGGGCTGAGAGTTAATGGTCAAAACTCCCCTGCGGTTCACCTTCTCCAATTCATCTTTCAGCAGATTGGTCTCTGGAGCCAAAGGATCATCATTCCAAGGCAAGCACATCACCTGCAGGCATCACACACACATTTACAAGAAATGTTTTAACTTCTACAAGACATTTAACTTCTACACAGATACTGTATGTATCACCTGTAGAAAATTACTAATTACTAATATAAAAGTGCCAAAATGTGTCTGTAGGGGTGTATACCTTGCTAAGATACTGATATGGTGTTGCTAAGAAGAGGCTATGGTACTAGGGGTGGTTGCTAGGGTGTTGCCAAGTGGTGGCTAAGGGACGTAGTGTGGTTGCTAAGGTACCCAGGGTAAGGTACCCAGGGTGAAGTGTACAAGAAGTACAAGTATGTTTTTCTTCATAAGCACCACTATTGTCAGTATGTTGTCTTTATTAAGCCATCATAATGATTGCAGAAAGCAACTATGGGGGTAAGCCAAAATGAATTATTTGTGGAGATCACTGAAAATGAGCTCAGGAAATGTTTTTTTTAAAAACAAGTAAAATCACTTTTAACACAATAAACAGTATATATCTTTGGACTAATTGGTGGTGCTGTTAATTAAATTGTGGCACTCAGAAAAGTTATTAACATAAATATAAGTGAAACTTTGTTGGTGGTGCTGGAGATTTTAGGATGGAGACTCCAAATTTGCTATGTTAACATTTCAGACTGTCATTTATTCATGTAGCAAATTTTATTTAACTATCCTAATACTAATTTATTAATTTAGTTATCGTTCTATGAGCTTCCATAGCCTCCAAGAGTATAAGATAAAAAATTAACTATATTTCTGGAGGCAATGATTACCTATTGTTTTAGCATGACTCTGCATAAAACCAGCGTTATATGGCTTCTTTGTAATGTTATGAGGTTACTGGGGTTCTTTAATGGTTGATAGAGTGTGGTTTCTACATCCCAAACACGCCCTTTCACATCTCTCTACAATGTTCTTTTGCCAGGATACGGCTTATTAATTTCATTACATGGTTGCTAGGGTACAGTAAATGGTTGCTAGGGTATAGCTAGACATTTAACAGGTTAAAACCACTGGACAGATGTGTGTCTGAATCAAGAGGCAACTCCCATGTCTCATCACCGTTCTCACCTGTAAACAAAGCAATATTGTCTGCTAATATGACATGCATATCTACTGAGCTATAAACAATGTAGCAAAACCTCTGCAGGTTTGACCCATTACTGTTATAGTTTATATCAAACCGGCCAGTGCTGCAGGGCTGTGAGCTGGTGTGGATGTAAATCACTCTACTTTGTGTCCATTGCAGTTCGGTTGGTTGGTGATGTAGTTGGTGAAGACCTCATAAACACTCTCTTCGCTAGTGAGTTCCTCGCCCCACATCTGCAGGAGGGCTTCTTTAGGAGACTTGCTCTTCAGGTAGAACAGGTAGTAGTCTGTCAGCTCTCCAAAGGCTGGTGAGGCAGAATTCCCCCTGATGAAGAGCCAAAACTGTCACTTAACAAGGTTTTCTTTAGCAACTCACAACAAACACACCCACTCAAAAAAAACTGCTCGGAGCAAGAGATCAAGAATTCTGGATCATAACATACCATCTTCCATTGGGGAAATCATCCCAGTCCTGCGTTCTGTAGATGTAGCTCTTGGGCCGAGAAGCCCAAAAGATTGGTCTGACGTCTTCCACCTTCCGCTTTGGATGAGCACTGATGGCCCAGGGAAGAGGTCGCCTAACAGTCGCATAAATTCGTTTAAACAGTGTGTCAAATCACCTATATAAATCTATATTAATAATGATAATATAAGCTACTCTTATAGTCTTTACATATATACATACATCAAATCACACTTTTTTTATTGAGCATATATAATGTAATATACACTTCTCATAGACAAAATGCAGCAGCCAGAGTTCTTGTATGACCACATTAGCCTGGTTCTGTCAACACTGCACTGGCTACCTATCAAGCATTCTGTAAATGTTAAAATTCTGCTGATTACCTACAAGGCCCTGAATGGTTTAGCTCTTCAGCATCTAAGCAAGTTCCTCTCCCTAGCCAGTAATATCAGGAACATAACAAATACTCTTTAATAGATTTTTTTGGATTTTGCTTTGTTGCTGACTGGTTCACCATTCACTGTGGGTGATGCAAGGGAGCAGGACACTGCTTTCACTCACAAGATGGCTGCCGAGCCAAAGCCAGAGCCACAGCCCAAGATGGCCACCGAGCCAAAGCCACAGCCCAAGATGGCCACCGAGCCAAAGCCACAGCCCAAGATGGCCGCCACTCCAGAGGTCACGTTTGACAAGATGGCCGCAGCTCCAGAGGTTGCGTTTGACAAGATGGCCGCCGCTCCAGAGGTCGCGTTTGACAAGATGGCCGCCGCTCCAGAGGTCGCGTTTGACAAGATGGTCGCCGCAACGGAGTCAGCACCCGTCATTCCCCCTGCCAAGTCAAGTCTCAGCTGCCTCTCCTCCGTCAAGTCCAGCAGCAGCCATTTTTCCACTCAAGTCCAGCAGTAGCTGTCCACTGCCAAATCAAGCCACAACCGCAGGTCCACTGCCAAGTCAAGCCACAGCCGCAGGTCCACTGCCAAGCCACGTCTAAGCTGTCGCTGCTCCCACTGCCAAGTCAAGCCAAGTCTCAGTTGACGCTGCTCTCACTGCCAAGTCAAGCCAAGTCTCAGCTGACGCTGTCCCCCCTGTCATGTCAAGCCAAGAGACGGCCCCTGTCAAGCCAAGAGACAGGTGCTGCTGTCCTTCACCCTTATATAGCAGACGCCTCAATCCTTAGCGCTGTGGGTCATCTGGGCCGCGTACACCACTCCCGATTCCTCAGAGGAGGTGGCTTACACTGCAGATCCTCTGAGGGCAGCATCCCCTGAGGTGGTGGCCATGGCCACAGACCCTCATGTGGTGGGGATGGCTGCTCCTTGCATTGTGCTAGCGCCCAGTGACTCACACACACCCAGGCGGTCTCTCAAGTCCCCCGAGCCACCCTGGCGGGTCCTCAAGCCTCCCATTCCGCCCTGGAGGGTCCTCAAGCCGCCTGGAAGCCGCTTCTTGGGTGGGGGGGTTCTGTAATGCCTGGCCAGCAGAGGGGGCCCTTTCCCCTTTACCCCTGGCATTTGCTCCCTCTGCTTCTTCTGTAGCAACTTCCTGTTTGCTAGCTATAAAACCCTAGCCTAGCAAACAGGAGGTTGCGAAGTGTCTGTTTTGCCCATGTTGTCTTGTTTTGTTCTTGCCTTGCCTGTTGGATTTTAACCTTGGACTGTTTTATGGTTTTTTGAATGTTCTCTGCCTGCCCTGACCCCTGCCTTGCTTCTTGGACTTACGATTTTGGATTATCTTGCGTGTACCTGTCTGCCTGTGTTTTTGACCCTGCCTGTCCCAGCAATATAATAGTGACATAATTATAGTCCTAGCTATAATTAAAAACTAGCCTTGTTTCTTTTTTAGCCTCGTCTTGTTTCTTTTTAATTCTCTTACGAGAATGAAATGAATTCTCATTCTCTTAACAAATTTACATGTGTTAAACATGTTTTACCTGCGTTTTATTTTTTACATATCTTAGTATTATGTGTAATGGTGCTTTGAAGCAAGCTACACATTTTAAAAACTTCTATATAAATAAACAGAATTTATTTTATTCTATTCTTTCTCATATTTAAAAGTATAATTAAACAAAATACAATTATTTATGTATGGTTCTTTCAAAACAAAGTTCAACTGTTTTGCATAGTAGAGTATATATTTTATTGTTGAGTATAATTAAGTAATTCATTACTTAATTATAAGTATTCATTACTCAATAAATCTTTCATTGTAAATGTCATACCGTGGATCTTCTGCCCAGAGCCCTAGCTGTCTGAGCACTTCCATAGTGGCCACTTCTCTGTTTAGTGTGTAGAAGTGCAAGCCTGGCACTTCCCTGCTGGCCAGCAGAACCCTGCACATCTCCACCGCATGCTGTATGCCGTAGCTGCGGATGGCTGCGTCATTGTCTTTAATGGATTCAATGATCTGCTTTATTTCCTCTGGTACCTCCAGTTTGGAAAGTTTGACCAGCTGACGCAATGAGTGGTAGCCCTGTATGAACAACGTAAGATATTCGTAAGATATATGCACAATTCTGTTAAAGATCTGAAGAAAATTAATGCCATGGCATAATAAGGCTTTGTTCTCTAGAACAACAGACCAACATCGGTTTTTGATCAGCGATATGACATATTAGCAGTAGTTTTTACTTTTTATGGCATTTACTGCAGTAAAGTTGAGAGAGGGACTCCATGGCTGTGATCTACAGTTGAGTGGTTTACAAACACATTTCTATGCACCTGGATGGGAAAGATTCCCGGTAGAATGGGACAGCTGATACCAATAGCCCGACAGTCTCTAACAAATTTCAGGAAAGTTTCAGGTCTGAAGAACAGCTGAGTGACAATGAAGTGTGCGCCAGCATCAACCTTCTCCTTCAGGTGCCGGAGATCATCTTCATAGCTCTGGGCCTCTGGGTGACCTGTTGGATAACCTGTCATAACAGCCCAAACAAGTATGAGCAGTAGAAAACATTGAAAATAAAAAAGGTAGGTTTAAGTCTAAACAATAGAAACAATAATGCTTGCCTTAAGAAACATCACTAATTCTCTCTGTCTGACACTCACCTGCAACACAGATGTCAAAGTAGTCATCAAATTCACTGCGAATGTGCTTGACCAGATCAGTAGCATAGTTGTAGCCCCCATCTTCCTCCACCCAATCTTCTCCGACAGGATCTGAACAACAGCACAGCCCTGCTAAATAAACAGCTAATACCAGCCTAAGCTGGTTGGCTGGTCTTAGCTGGTTTAAGATAGAAATAGCTGGTTTAAATTGGGCATCCCAGCCTTGTAAAACTGGTCAAGCTGGTCTTTCAGCTGGTAGGTCAGCTGGTCTTTCAGACTGCCCAGTTAAGGCCAGCTTCAACAGCTGAAAAAGTGGCCAAAACTCCTTTAAAAATCACATTGTTAAACAAGATTAATAAGATAAAACCAGACTGTGAGAGCAACATAAAGCTTAGAGTTGTTTTAGCTGTTTTCCAACAGGGAGTTCTTAACACAGAACAGCATACTACCATTATTACTAGTGCTATTTCAATATATGCTGTGGATAACCTGTATGTGCAATACCCACATTATCCACTGCTATTGCTTTGAACACTGTTACCCTCAATGCAATACATTTGCCTTGGGCACAGGTCAGGGTCTGATATTAGTGGCCTCAGGCTTAGTTTTGCTGAATGAACTCAAGATGACCTGAACTGACCTATTTGTGTATGTGCGTGTATATAAAATAATACAATAAAACAAAAATTGATTAAATAAACGGAACAGTGGGCCAAATTAGTCGTCAGGCCACTGTGATTTATCTGTTCCCCCGATGTTCAATTTGGACCTAGCTTGTGCATGCATTCAGATTTTTTTTTTATTTGGTCGAAACTTGGGAATAATTTTATCAAGTCTGTCCTGGATCAAGTTTTTATAAAGCTATTAATGCACATCTGGTTAAGGTAAGGTATTGACCTAGGTCATCAGGTCGTAATTTGTAGTTTGTACATCATTCTATCTCATTCAGATAAAAACTCACAGAAAAGAAAACAAAAATCACATGTTTACTAGCTTGATTATTTCCTCTAGATAGCAATGAAATTAAATTAAGAGCAAATTGACACTCTTACCTATGTATGCGGTCTCGCATATTTCTCACAAAAAACTCACAAATGTCAAAAAGTTAAGATTACTGAGGATTTCATATGAATTCAGTATGAACCCAAATATAACAATCTACATTAACATAACTTTAAAGCTTCATACTCATACTTCATACTGAATTGTAACAATTGTCTCATTTGTTTCTATTTAGATTTCTTTTTCTATTTTTGTTTCAATTTTATTTTTGTTTCTAAGCAATTTTTGGAGAAACATCTGATACTAAGTTGATGCATAAATTAAACTTAACTAGGTCCTCCATTAAATTTCCTGAGCTATGAAGTCAAAAGACAGCCATTAAATTAGCAACACATCCTCCTTATTATCAGTTCATACAAACAATCACACCTCCTCTGAGAGCCATGATGTTCTTCAGGCCTAGACGCTTGGCTTTATTCAAATGGGCTGTGATCTTCTCCTTTGTCTGGTTGCAGCATGTCAAATGCAGGACACTCTCCAGGCCACAGTAATTGACCGCTGTGCTGGCTATCATCATAGAAGATGTTTCTTTATCTGAACCTGGATCTCCAGCGGGGTGCCAGGTTATGTCGATGAAGAGAGGGCCACCTGAACCCATCTGATCAAACCTAACACACATCAGACATTTCACATCACCAAAACTTGCCCAGCTCACATTTTACAAACAACAGAGAAAATTACACACAAATTAATGTCACACCAGTTTCTGACCAAATAATGTCTACCTAGAGATCAGATTGACAGCTCCGGAGGTAGTGCGAGGGGGAAAGAACTCCAAGGAAAACCAGCAGTCCCCAGACTCCATGCGCCGCTTCATCTTGTCCCGCAGGCGGTCAGTGCGGTCAGTGTCCAGCACTGGGGTGGAGCATCTGGAGCTTTCTTTAGAGCTCTCACCGCTGTTACTGGCCCCGCTGGAATCACTCCTACACGACTGCCAGCCCACATCCATGTTCCCTGCGCACACGTTCAACATCAATTTGACGTTAGATTAACGTTTTTAAAGCTGCAGTCTCAAGTTTGTATGTATTGTATTTGCGCATTTAAGAGATGCTTTTGTTTAAGAGTTTGACAAGAGTTTGTTTAATTATTTGACAAATTATGTTTCAAAGTTGTTTTTTGACAAATGTAAAGCAGGCAAGTTTAAGCAGAAACAAAATTCAAGCATTTAGGAAGAATATGTATTTTAAAGCGAACATTTATTTGCAGCAGTGTCTAATATAACATTAGATTATGTCTTCTATAAAGAAATAGGATATTGTCAGTGAGGCGCGGGTGTCTCCACGCGGAGCATGTGGGTCTGCGCCGGTCCCTTTAAATGATCTGAATAGTAAAACCGAAAGAATCAAATGGACACTCTAAAACCCGTATATATAAAGTTGTCTTTACTTTGTTACCTTTGATCTCTAGATCCTCTAGACTTTTCTGAGGCGAACCTGTGTAGACGAACCCAACAGCCTTGTGGCGGAAATATGGACGACAAGAGGGCGGAGTTATCTAAGACCACACCCCATTTTAAGAGACACGCCACGGCAGTCCAAGAGATTCTTCTATTGGATGCAGCATATGTCATCACTTATGATGTAAATACACCATATGTGCTCGTTAATTTCAACAGCGCTGAGCTGAAACTATACGAAGATTACAGAGGCACCATTACAAGGAAGAGTAGAACTGCTACTATTGCCAAGGTAAGAGAGATGGTTTCAATGCGTAAGTTAACGTGTATATCAATGTTTAATGTCGTGTGTTTAGAGTATGTGCTGATCGCTGTAAGCATGACTTGTCATTGGGGGAGAGGAGTGACGTGGGAGACCCACGTTTGTGTTTGTGTGTGTGTGAGAGAGAGAGTGAGTGTGTGTGTGTGTGTGTGTGAGAGAGAGAGAGAGAGAGTGTGTGTGTGTGACTTTTTTCTTCCCTGCAGAATGTGCCACTGTAAATGTGCTTCCCCCAGAAATTAAGCGAGTTGCTACTTATATGTCGGTACGTTGACCATAATCTGCAACTTTTGGCTGTTCTCCTCCATTCACAGAATGTACGCTACACATATAAGATCAACCTCCAGCTGAAGATGGAGTACAACTGGTATCATTTGTCACACATTACAAAATCAAAGGAAATCAAAGGAAAGGACAAACTTTTCATTGGGCAAGAACGGAGGAAACAAATGTGACCAGAAGAAGGAACAGGTATAATTTACAAATGAATGTAAAAATCATGCTTTGTGAATAACACAATAACTAAAGTGATATTGTTTGTATTCTTACAGATTAATGTAGGCATAATGTGCCTGCAAAATGGTTCCCTTAAACGACAATGAGGGAAAACACTCCCGTTATTCATAGACCCACAAGTCTACAAGTCCCACAATTGGTAATGATCTTAGGATGGCTGAAAAAAAATGAAATGAAGGAAGGACCTTACGTACTTCTTTACCCAGATGGGTCTGAAGTTGTTTATGTTGCATATGGAGTGTACAAGATCTTGTTAGACTCCATGTGCATACAAAATTCTCACTGGATTGTCACTGCAATCTCACTGGAATAATGGCAGAAGGAAAGTTGTTAATGTGGTAATGAAAAATGTTAACTAATATTTCCTACTGACACTCTACGGCTGGTTTAAAATATATAATAAATAAATACTAATACTAATGAAATACTAATGTGTGTAAGACATGACACACAGATATGTAACAGACATGCATGTGCATGTATATATAAATTGTAGTTTTCCTTTCAGTCAGTAACACCTCAGCATTCAAGCACACATAGAAAAGACAGGCAGTTAAAACATGTAGGATGATTTTATTCTATTGTTTACTTTTAAAACTGAACAAATGGTATATCTGTTGTGAATCCAGTAATTGTTGTGAATCCTGTAAGTAATGACCTGTGTCTGCTCCCTTGATCCTGTTGCCTTTCACTGCATAAATTCACTGCATGAGTTCTGTATATAATAATATTCTCAGATTCAGAGAATGACTGTCCAAACTTTAGACTACTTCAGAGGTACTTCATTCAGGCCATGTTGCAAGAGCGAAACAGGTTTGTTAACTGCTCCAGTTTTGTTTGGTTTAAGTAAATATTCTCTTAATGCACTTAAATTGAGTGAACATAAGCAGTGTTAACCAACTTGCTGCTGTGCCGTGGTAAAGCGCAGCATCCAGCTGACCGTAGGACGCCGACCAGACCCCAGTGTTTTGTGGCCGAGCGCACCAGTGGGGTGCAACCAACAGCATAACCTGTGCTCAGCCAACGCACATCCGCTCCGCAAGCTGGCCCAACACATGACCCTGGGTCTTCACTGCTGAGGTGCTCGCAAAGCAAGATCAAATATGCCGGTCAATGTACGAAATAATTCGGTCTCTTTTTGCTATAAATGAGAATATAAAACGTCATTTCACACACTGACATCACAAATGAAATAATGTGTGACCTCACTCATAATAGTTCGATGAAAATGCTTTCAGAATAGTTCTGTGTCGCATGCTGCGCAGGTTTGAGCCGACTCAAAAAAAAAAAAGTGTTTTGCTGTCTGCCCTGACCTTTGCTATGTTACTGGATTCTGAGTTTGTTCTGCCCATGTTTTTGACCCTGCCTGTTATCAACCATGTTTACAAATAAAAACTAGCAGATGGATCCGCCAGTCTCTGACTCATTTGTTACAGAACACTTTGTCACACCAGGATCCAGCATTTTTTGAGGACCCATTTACTTAATTGTGTCAACTATTGCAGGAAGGTATGTCGATTGAGGCATATGTACGAGAATTCTGTGTTCAATCAACTCGTTTGCCCTTTGAAGATGAAAATAATTTGATGTACATGTTCCCATAAAGCAGAGGCCCAGCAAACAGGAAGTTGCAGAGTGTTGTTTTGCATTTTTATCCATTGTTTTTTCCCGTGTGTTTTCAGGACAGGAAAACACATGTAGTGTAATGAAAATACGTTTTACCATGTACTGGCGCCGCAAGCAAGGTATAGAATTCCAAACTTTTTTTTTAAAATAGTACATCTATGACATGATACCTGACCAAAAAATGATTATTACGTTGAGTGCCACAATCTATCTCTTTCTATTTTGTTCTTTTAAAAAAGTAATTGTAATTGGGTTACAACTAACCAAGTGAAATAAAGTTGATTAAAAGAAATTACACTGAAAACTGGTACTTTTTAGGTGTTTAGGTGTAAAACTACTGGGGTACCTGAATGGTCTAACCTACACAGGACCTGTGGGTTTTCTGTGGCAAGTGCAGAGTGCGATTAGAGTTTGTTAATATTACTTTTAATATAATGATCCAACTACTGTCTCAAAGACTATTTTATTTTATACTACTGTTATATCAAATTGTATCTTCTTTCTTAGTGCCATCTCAATGTAAGCTAGACCAGTATTATCTTGCTTAATATTATACCTGCTATCTATCATAAATCTTACATCTCTCAAAAGGCAATTAGTATACTCATAAACTACTAAGACAGACAATGAATTTGAAAGTTACATTTATCATGACTGATGTACAGCTGGATGGCAACAATAATTTACACATGACAGTATTGATATTTACAATGTATTATGAAGTTATTAATTCAGTATTTACAATGCATTAAAAAGCAGTACTAAGTCCTTAACAAGTTACAAGACACTTACAAAACAAATTAATTCATGCATAGTGTGTGTGTGAATGCAAGAGAGAAAACAAGAATATGTATGAATTGAAAATAACATACATTGTATTTTGTTGTTTTTGATTATTAGCTTTGATAAAAATCAATGTTAAATACAATCTCATTTTGACATCAGAGAACAAGATACAGTACTCCATTTATCGATTCTATGGCACCATTAAGAATGTACTCACTTTAGATTGATGGGCTGCATAAAACCTCAAACTCAAATGAAATGCATAGCGAATTCTTTAGTTAATCATCTTACTGTGTTAAAATAATGCTCTTCTGTCTTAGCAAGTAACTGCTATCCAGCTTGCAGTCCTACAGAGATACCTCAGATCAAGCTGGCTATCTATTTTGGGGTTGGCTCAATCGTATACTAATTCAACAAAGTATACGATGTATAATTCACATTCTGCACATTATAAAATAAGGAAATTAGAATTATAAGGTTCTATCCGAGTTATTAACAAAACTCTAATATAACTTACTGACACTACTTAAAAGTGTTTTATTTAAATAAAAATGTTTTAGTGGTTGTATTTGAAAAACAAAAACGTTCTATGGTCTATTAACACAACTTATGTGCAATAGTATAGCAAATTAAGTTAAATCAATAATATATACTCATAATAAATCATAATAAATGAGTCATCATAACAGGAAATCAGTTTCCTTCATATATCTGTTGTAGGTGCGTCTAGCCGTAGCCTCTCAAATAGACCAGCCGGTGAGCCTGAAACTTCTCTCGACACAGAGGGCATTCAGTCTGCAAAAGTCAAAACATGTCTGTGATGTTACACTACACAGAACACTATACAGATGATATGATGGTCTTACTTTAGTATTGCACCATTCATTGATACACTCCCAACAGAAGAGATGACCACAAGGGGTGAGTGTGGAGTGTCTGCGCTCCTCCAAACACAAGACACAGAGTGGGGCCCGAGACACAGGCCAGCTAACATGATGACTGCGGGGGCAGATGGATTCATAGTCAGAGGGACTCATAGTCAGAGGGACAGACAAACAAACAGGTTCCTCCAAGATATGCAGCTATGTTTTACCTGGGCAGGTTTCTATGCCATTTCCACTCCTGTCGAGATCTCTGTCTCTGTCTAAGATTACTAAACTGCAGTGTAAGAGTAATCACCAGCTGCAGGAGCGACAACGCCCCCAGTAGGCGGTAACTGTTTCTGATCTTGTGGTCATCCTTAGCCACGGCTTCCACCCTGAGCTAAAGATAAACACAATCACACTCTCAGAAGGAATTCAAAGCAATTTGAGCACTATAGACACTGTGTGTGTCTGCAGAACAAATGTCTGAAGATGTAAGCAATGTAACTGCAAAGTCTGAATGTAAATACTATCAGTTGTCTTGCTATTCTTTTTAAAAATATATAGTTAGTAAGCTAGGCAAATGCTACTTTTACAAACACATTCCACTTGTAATGGATGCATTACTATTCCCCTTAATTGTGCGCTTAATTACTGCACAACTGGTTAGTACAACAATAGGTGAAGAAAGCTACAAACTCACATAACTAACACCTGCAGCTCTTTTACTGATGTGGTAAAAAGATCCCGTGATGTAGAACAGAGCCGTATGAAGCTTGTATAGAAGAGTTATTCCCTGCTTGACAGCAAACAGCAGTGTCATCAGAGACTTCCTCTGAGATTCTGTCAGCATCACAAGTGCTCTCTGAATCCAGAACCTCAACTGTGACACTAGATTCCAGGTTCTGTTCATCTTTGGGTTTGCAGGAGCTTCTTTCTCCAGCCCATTCCCAATGCAGACCATAATCTTATCCATTAGGTATGGCACACAAGTGTGAAAGAAGATAAACACTGCCCTGCGCCCTCGGGAGGGGACTCGTCTAAAGCTGGGGCCAACCTGGATGATGTTGACATACTCCTCACCAAGTGTCTGATATCCTGAATGAAAGGAACAACAAACAGAATTCTCTATATAATTATATATCTCTTAAGGCACAAACTCTTAATGGAATCTAATATGTGTGTGACAGGGTGGTAAAGTTCATCCTAAAATGGCTGCAGATCTTCAATGTGGTCAAGTTCCTCACCTAGCATACATGCATTTAATTTGAATTTTTCTTTTATTTGCAATATTAATGTAAAAAAATCCAAAATAGTTTTCCTGTCTAATTTGCATAACGGGGTGCTACGTTTAAGCTTGATGGCCTCTATCTAACATGAAAAAGCAACAAATAAAAAATTTAAAAGAATGTGAGTACTTGGCTTTTTTTGTTCTCGGTGGATGCAAAGGCTTGAATGATGTCAACTCTGCTTTATGATGTCATTTAAATCAACAGTGCAATAATTATAGATAAAACAAGTTAGTGTGACGGGGTGGTAAGTTAAACTAAGGGACACACACAAATCATAAAACATTTACAAAACATAAGGTTAATTCTAAATAAATATATTTTATGTAAACAGGGACACACATATAATTGTAAAAATAATAAAAGTTTAAAAAAAATCTAAAATGTCATGTTGGTCAACACTGACATAAAATTTGGATATGTACTAATGAAAAACTAATGAAAGTATTGTACTCTTTAAGAATAGTGTTTTATATCTGTTGTTAACAAGAACACTTAAAATTGAGAACTTTAAGCTTTGAAAACACACTATAGGACATTTGCACTTTAAGCATCTCATCAAATATTGGCCTAAAACAAGGCACTCGTTTATATACACATATACATACACACAAACACAGTTTATATGCATACATACATGTTTGTGTGTGTGTGTGAATTGCTTATTAACACAAATTGCCAATCACATATCAGCATATCAATGCATTTTGCATCCAGATGTGGTGCATCCAGATGTGGTAAAGACGACTTGCTGAAATTCAAACTGACCATCAAAATGGGAAAGAAAGGGAATTTAGGTGACTTTTAATGTGGAATGGATGTTGGTGCCAGACAGGCTGGTCTGAGTGTTTCAAAAACTGAGATTTTCACACACAACCATCTCTAGGGTTTACAGAGAACAATCTGAATGGTCCACTTGCTATAACCAAGGCAGAATACCATCTCTGAATGCACAACATGTCGAACCCTGAAGCAGATGGGCTTTTTCATCTTTTTCAACAGGATAATGCACCAGGTCACAGCTCAAGCTCAAACCATCTCAGACTGGTTTCTTGAACATGACAAAGACTTCATTTTATTCACATGGCCTCAAAAGTCATCAGACCTCAATCCAACAGAGCACCTTTGGGATGTGGTGAAATGGGAGATTCACATCATGTATGTGCAGCTGACACAGTATCACACAGTTGCTGCAAGTATGGACCAAAATCTCTTGAGGAATGTTTCCAACATCTTGTTGAATCTACACCACGAAGAATTAAGGCAGTTTGGAAGGCAAATGGAGTCCAACCTGGTGTATCTAATGAAGTGGCCGGTGAGTGAGTGTGTGTCTGTGGCAACAAACACACTAGATAGCTAAACTTACCAGATAACGTTGTTAGAATGTAGTAGGTCAGATTAGACAACAATTCAATTTCCTTTCTCCACTGAAGCCAGCATCTTGAACCTTGTAAAAAACAAACATTGCATTATGATAAGCTTTGTTCACATACCACTCTACTTTTTCATACTGTGCAGCATTTTAGCAAGTGTGTGTCACATACAAAAGCAGATTACACTCCAGCGTAGGCAATGGCTATTATAAATGAAATACTCAAAAATGAAAACTTAGTATTAATTTACTTACACTCAGGAAGGTTACTATTTGCAGTAAACAGTAAAGAAGAATTTTAGATTTTTAGCACTTTTTAGAGCAACGTGAATAGCAGCTGTTAGTAGGGCTGGGCGATAAAACGGTATCAATATTTATCGACGGTATGCAACTGTTGGTAAAGATATAAAAATTCTTCGGTATAGCCTCAATATTGTCACTAAATTCCACGCGTGCAGTTCGTGGATCATAAACAGCCAATCAGATGTTTTAAAGAATGAGCGCATGCTGCCGATGACACGCAAACAGCCAATCAGATGTTTTAAAGAATGAGCGTGTGCTGCTGATGACACGCAAACAGCCAATCAGATCTAAACAGGCAGGTTGCGTCATCGCAGTGTCGCTTTTTTGTGTCGTTTTTTTGTGTCGTTTAGTGTCGTTTCTTTTCCTCCGACCAACATCAGAACAATGTTGCGTGTAAGCTTGTAAAAACCGCAGTTATGTGGATGAGTAGTAGCACGTGTGATTCATATATTAGCTTAAGTGCGCATTTCATAGACAGCGATTGAAATCTGAAGAGTAAATGCTTGGACCACACAGGG
>JBAJNP010008815.1:0-19430 GCA_036877545.1 Yasuhikotakia modesta
GGGTGCAGGTGAATGAAATGAAGCTGTACGAGTGGAAGTGTGAGACGTTCACTGAAGCACAGAAATGAGTGTGAATGAATAACTGGGTGTTTAGGATGTGTGTTTTAACTGCAGAGAGGAATTAACCGGTGATGTTTGCTTCTCATTTGTCTGCTGTGCTGTAAATAAACAGTCATGGAGCAAAACTCCTGATTCATCGATTCCACCAAATATCCTTTCAACACTTTCAAAAGCAAAGCTTGTAGCACAGACAGAACGGCTTTAACACGAGCTGATCTCCTGCACTGAAGAGAGGAACGTGTTTCTGCATAAAGCTCTTTCTGTTCAGCAGCATGATGGACTAATGATGAACATTTGTACTTCTGAGATCTAACCACAGGCTTCTCTGTTCACATGGTGTGCACATAAATGCACGGTTAGAAGAATGATCAGAGGTCGTTTGTAAATATGTATGAATGTTTGTGTGTAAATATGTTATAATCACTAAATAAAAATTTGATTTAAATAATAAAGTCAGTTTTGTGGTCTTTCATGCGGCTTCGGTTATAATAGACTAAATAAAGTTTATTGTAAAATGTATTGATATTGTTGGATGAGATTTTGTTTTCTCTTGTATTCTCTACAGGAAGTCCTGCGTGTGCTGCTTTAAATCCAGCTGACACAGATTTATCAGAAGCCGGGCATCACTTTGACATGAGTGTGACCCGAGGGCCTAAGGCTGCCTGACTCAGACATCACTGCTGACGGACGGTCTCCATCTGATGAGTATCGACACGCCTGTCCTGAGATTTCTGCAGCGGTTCCTGCAACTTTAAAGGTGTTTGTTGCTGGGTGAGATGTTGATTTGAACAAACTCACAAGCATTAAACAGGTAATGGGTCGTTTCGAGGCAGCTGCATGTTTTAATGGTTCTGCTGTTCTGAACACATATCAGGGTTTGACATGTGGAGTCTGGACGTCAGCTGGGTCTAGTTATGCTCAATGAACACATCATGTCACATAAATGTAATCATTTAATCACATCTGAAATGATTAAAAACACAAATGTAACAATTTTATAAAGTAGAACAGAGTAAGAAAAGTAAAAAGAAAATGTAAATCATTGGTCACAAATTAAATATTAGCTGGAGCTGAGAATGATCTATATATAATGTATGCAGCAAATATTTGAGCTCTTTGTGTTTGTCTCAAACTAAACGACATAACAAAAGAGTGGTGGCTGTGATATCACCAGTGTGTTAAGTGTGATGAAATAGTGATCCACCCAAGTGACTAATGTTGATCATGTACAATAGCTGCTGTTTGTACTGGAGGAAATGTTCGTCTTTTCCTCTCCTGTGTTGTTTTGAGTTCTTGTGTATTTCGTGTATTTTTAAATACGTTAATTTTGTGTTACATTACACACAAGCGCAGGTCTGTAAACGCAGGTCTGTAAACGCAGGTCTGTAAACTCGGGTCTGTAAGCAGGTCTGTAAACGCAGGTCTGTAAACGCAGGTCTGTAAACGCAGGTCTGTAAACTCAGGTCTGTAAGCAGGTCTGTAAACTCAGGTCTGTAAACTCAGGTCTGTAAGCAGGTCTGTAAACTCAGGTCTGTAAGCAGGTCTGTAAACTCAGGTCTGTAAGCAGGTCTGTAAACTCAGGTCTGTAAACGCAGGTGGCGTCACTGCTGCCCATATATTGATGTGCGCAGGCGCGACTCTCAGTACTGAGAGGACAGACGCGCCGCGCCGCACGCGCCGCAGACACACAGCAGAAGCGCAGCGTTACAGCGACAGTTTACAGCATCATGCCCGCGACAGAGAAGGACCTGGCGGACGACGCGCCCTGGAAGAAGATCCAGCAGAACACCTTCACGCGCTGGTGTAACGAGCACCTGAAGAGCGTCAACAAGCGCGTCGCGGACCTGCAGCTGGACCTGAGCGACGGCCTGAGGCTCGTCTCGCTGCTGGAGGTGCTCAGCCAGAAGAAGATGTACAGAAAGTATCACGCCAGACCCACGTTCAGACAGATGAAGCTGGAGAACGTGTCCGTGGCGCTGGAGTTTCTGGACCGGGAGAACATCAAGCTCGTGTCCATCGGTGAGCAACCAGAGCGCTGACACATGACAGGCTGGGTCACTGGTGGTTGTTACCGGCTCGTACGCAGATACACGTCTGCCATGTTTCTCAATTACAGTCCATCTCAACCTCCAGATCCAGTCGTGAAGGCTGAAAACTGTTCGTGGCTGTGGAAACTCTGGTCGTGCTTGTTGGAACTAGTTTGTTAGTGAAATGCAGCGACACACCTTCTCAGAGCTGCTGTTCTGAAGCTGTTAGTTCTCTAGAGAAGGACCACCGTCCACACTCTTCTCCTGCAGCAGCTTCAGTGGTTGTTGGTATGTCGTGTTTGTGGAAGGGCTGGAGAGACGTGTTCTCAGAGACAAGAGATGGTGTCGCCTCTAACGTCTTCAGGTGTCTTTATTTGGGCTGGTTTGAGGTGTCCAAGATGATTCCAGAAGCTTAATAATGAGTGTTTGTGTTATTAGTGTCTCCCAGCGTTTCCTGACATGAGTCTCTGTGTTCTTCTGCTGAAGAAACTTCATCTGCGTTGGTGCTGAACTTCACCTGTACAGATAATAGTCACAGGAAGTCCCTCCATGTTTGTCAGTTAATTGCTCAGGGCTGCCAAACATTGGTAAACATGGCTATGGCAACGTTCCCAGCAACTTGACTTCCCAGTTGTTCTCAGCAGGCGACATTATCAGATAAACATTAAAGGTCATGTTGCTGATGAAATTTATGAAGGTGTGTTTGTCCTTCTGAAACTTCAGCAGGCTGTGTGTGAGGACAGACGCTACGCTCAGACGAGAACATTGAACACAGATCTGTGTGCTGTAGCTCATCGCTTACAGTGTTGTAGCTTTACTGTAGCGTAAAACAAACTATCAGACACAATTTAAAGTAACTTTGTTGGCATTTTTTTCTGTTTCTGATGTAGTTTCCTCTGTCTACTTTAAAACATTTTACTGTGTTTAAATGCATTTCTGCAGAATTATACAGAAATGAAATCCACACAGATCTGATGGTCTGTGTGTTCTCTGAAGTTCTCTGGGCGGTTTGTGTTGTTGAATGTTTTATGTTTGTTCTGACTGCATGTGTTCTCGGTTGCCATGTCATTTAAATTGCCCCATTTGCCTCTTTTTGTAACTCGTCCCCACAAGTGTGGTTTGACATCTCTGTGTCTCTGAACCGTATCCGTTTCATTTCAGAATGTGGCTCTGATGGTCATGTGGTCTTCAACCATCTTAAAATAGATGCAGTGGTTCTATTGATGTTCTGAGGTCGGATCCTGCTGCGTCAGTCCATTAACTCTGATTCCACCCTGACGCTGGTTCTGGTTTTTCCGCTGTTGTAATAAGTACAGCCTGCGAGTGAGAGCGTCTTTAGAACGGTCTTCCTGTAGAGACGCAGCTTCCAGGATGATGTATCTGAATGGTTGTCGTGTCAATGAAAAATAGAAGCGAGTCTCCTGTTGTGTTTAGGGTGTCTGTTAGATTCACACTTGAGCTTGTGACCAACTTTAGTCTGTATTGTGAAATATGTCTGAGCTGAATGGTGAGAGAGGTCTTGAGAGGGACTTTTTGGTAAAAGATTATGAAGATTTTTGCATTGGCATTAAAATGTTCATTTATGTAAATGAGGTTATCTGTTTAACTAACTTCTAAAAGAAAAGAAAAACTTTAGGTGTGTGGAGACGGTAGAATCTCCACCCTACAGTAGCCGTCTGGAGATCTCAGCAGTCTCATGCGTAACTGAGGCGTTTAGCTCTCGGCTGGAATCAAAACAATCTTTTTCCTGCCAAGGGCAGCAGCTCAGAGATGTTGTGTCAGAGACGCGAGACCGTGGAAGATGTTAAGCGTTTCTCTGCATCTTTCTCTTTCTTCTGCTCTTCACTAAAACAGATGCGTGTGTGTAAGCACTACAACTCCACTAGACGCTCACACAGCTGAAGAGCTTCATCTCTGAGCCGTAACAACCACCCACAGCAGTTTATCAGACACCTAGCAACATGCTTAAACCCACCCAGAACATTTTCGCAACTGCTTGGCAACACCCTGACAACCACTCACAACAGTTTATTCACAAAACCGTTTGCATTCTTCTCTAGAGTTCAGAATACATTTCTAATTTAATTACATTTAGAGTTCAGATGCTTTTACAACAGTGTGGTTAGCACAAATCTGTGTTGCCTCATTTTGTTGTGTGATGATTTATAGTGAATTTGACAGTAACGCCTGAATAACTGTGTGTATCTTGGCAGAAGATTTGTTTGTATTGACTGAGTTCTTTATAGTTCTTTATCAAATGATTGTGTGAACTGTAAGTCCTGCTGGAGCTGTTCCAGCACACAAACGCACGACAGAATCACTCAAGAAGGTTTTTGCAGTAACATAAGACTGAAGTAAAGCTGTATCATTTACCTGCACAGCATGTGTTTCTGCTTTCAGTGTGTAATGGAAGGTTCTGGTGTTTGTTCTGACATGCATGAGAATACGGTCAGGGTGCGAGTCTCCAGATTAAACAGAATGTGTTTTTCTCATTGCTACTGCAGTAGTGCTCAACTTCATTCATGTCTAACAACACTGAGAACCATCTCCAGCGCTGTTGGATTGGACTGAAAGATGCAACAGGCCGGCAGGTTCACTGGTGTTGAAACCAGCAGTTTTTTGTAAGTTTGTTTCTTAGAAATGATGCCAGAAGCCAATGACCCAGAAAGCAGCAGAATGGGTTGTGTCACAGTTTGTGTTCTGTGCCCTAGATACAGTCGCTCTGCCCTACGTCCACATACAACAGCTGACAAATGGAAAGTGCAGTTAGCACATGTACAGTACGGCCGGGTTTAGACTGCAGCTTTGTGAGTGAACTCTCAGCCTCGCTGATGTCACTCTTAAGAATGAGTTGAGAGACTCAGAAGGACTGGAGCAAATATTTCAGGGTTGCTATAGAGCTCCTGTTCTACAGTAATATTCATAGTCACGCAGTGTTTAAAAGCACAAAGGCGCCTCAGAAAACCTCATTCCTCACAGCTACTTTCTTTGATTGGGTGTCTGCAAGGTTTGCTTTGGAGGTTTGATTTTAGCCACAGTCATCGTTCACCTTTCGCTTTGTGTTCATTAACATTTTCCATGATGTTAAGTCTGACCGCAGGAGAGCGAGCTAAAACGTCTCCCCTGTGTGATGAAGGTCAGGTTCTGTTCCTCACAATCCTGCTTTGACTTCAGAGGATATTAGACTAATGCAGTGAGGAGGCCAGCCGTGTAACTGATAAAGAGCTGAACATTTCTTGCTGAGGTTGTGTCTGTTTTTCTGGATGTTGTGTTATATGGATTACAGTGTAAGCTGGTAAAAAGTAGAGCAGAGTCCACTGTTCTTCTGACCTGAGCTGTGGTCCGGTGTTCCATTTAATCATCAACTCTCCCAACATGCTGTGTGTGTGACTGTGAGCGCATGTGATGATCTCATCCAGATCTCGTCCAGCGCTCACACGGCCATGCTCTGAGCCCAGGAGGCGTTTCTCACATGCTTTACCTCTGAAGACATGAATCTTATCTTCATTTATAACATGACATGTTTGTGTTCACCTGCATGTTCACAGGCTGTTTCAGAGAGTTGGTTAAACAATAGCAACCTAGGAATTTAGTACCATAGTACTAGTTTAAAGGTGGTTGCAGGAGTTTGTTAGGGCTCCTACCTTAACCTCAGGTAGGAGCAGCGGTGTGTGTGTGTGTTTTTGTGTGTGTGTGTTTTTGTGTGTGTGTGTTTTTTGTGTGTGTGTGTGTTTTTTGTGTGTGTGTGTGTGTGTTTTTTTTGTGTGTGTGTGTGTGTGTGTGTGTGTTTTTTGTGTGTGTGTGTGAGTGTGTGTGTGTTTTTGTGTGTGTGTGTGTGTGTGTGTGTGTGTGTTTTTTTTGTGTGTTTTTTGTGTGTGTGTGTTTTTTGTGTGTGTGTGTTTGTGTGTGTGTGTGTGTGTTTGTGTGTGTTTGTGTGTGTGTGCACCGTCTTGTGTTGACGTGTGTTTCATTGCAGTTTGTCACGCAGCAATAAGTCAAAAGATTTGCAAACGGTTACAGATTTCCTGCCTACGGTGTTATTTGCTTTGGCTCGGCTCTGAGTGACTTCAGACGTGTGAACGTCTTGTATTCAGCGAGACGTGTTTAGACATTCACTTTTACAAATGTTTGCTAAATTTTGAATCTGTACTAAATCTTTTGCTTCATGAACTTGAACCCAGTTACTGTCCTCATTTTTGAGTTTAGTGTGTCAGTGTTGATTTAATCAGCAGTCATTTGTCTTTCTTTGTTCCTTAAGTGCCATACAGTGGAAGTTTTTAACTGAATCACGTACGGCTGGGATTTGTGTAACATTTCTGGTCTGCAGGTAAAAAGCTTTTATTGTTGTGCTGAGAAATGTTAGTGGGCCTGTCAGGAAACCCATTCTGATAGTGTCACCGAAAGTTCTGCTGGTTTCTGCCCCCAGCTCCCACAAAGAGGCTTTCTGAGATTACAGCCTCAGACAGACGCTCCTGTGTTGAGCAGGTAACCTGAGATCATCACGGATCGCCTCTTGTGCTGCGTGCAGATCTGCTGGTATCACACACTGAACCTCCAGTAGAGTTTCAGGTCCAGTCCAGTGGGGCTGTTATTGGGTTCTTTGTTGTGTTTGAAGTCTTTACTGTTTGAAATGCGGATGCACAGGAGCTGTTCTGTGTGTCTTTAGCAAAACCAACCAATTACAGAACACTTACGACCCATAATGCGTCACAGCTGTGGTTACCTGCAGCATGACATGCTCGCAGTCGAGCAGTTTTATTTACCATAACAGAACCAGCAGAGCCTGTGGTTAAATCTGACCCACACAAGAATTATGGGATGTGTAAAACAGTAAACTATGCAAACAGATCGTTCAAGGGCAAGTTTTTCCCTCTCCTTAAAATGTGGCCCAAACATGATGCAGTGATTGTTCAGTTTAGACTTCTGTGTTTTCTGGCTGCTGACTGAAGAAATAAATCCACATCCTGGAGTAAATCCTCCACACACACACACAAACACACACTGCACTTATACAGCAGTGTGGAGTTCAAACACACACACACACACACAGCAGTGAATTCAACACTGAAATTAAATTCACCAGTAACACAAGAGTTATTCCAGAGTGGTGACCTCATCCTCCCGCAGGAAGTGTGTGTGTGTGTTTGAACTCCACACTGCTGTGTAAGGCCAAGGTTTCTCAGAAAGCAAGTGTTGACACACAACACACGTGAATGAAAAATCTTCTGCTGATGAATCGCTTCTGAACAGAGAGGGTTTGACATGTAAATGTTTCTCCTGTGGGGATGTTGTTTGTACCGTGTTGATGCAAACAGCTCCAGTCTCTGGGGAGCGTAACAGGCCCTTCTGTTCATACATTATTTTAGTTTATCATCTGTGTTTATTTGGCACCAGAGACTGGAGATGGCATGAGACACAACAGCAGCTCATTGTGTTTGGATGACCTGACCGGACTGTTAATGGAGGACTGGGGTTCAGGGTCTTTGTTCCTGCTGCTCTCTGATCATGACCTCATGGGAAAGGAATGCAGTGGTGTAGGTACAGCCTCACATGTTCACATCACGCCGTCTGCAGATGATGTCATACTACATGCTCGGGGTCCCCTGAGTTTGTTTTAATTGCGATCCTTCTTCTCAGGCCTAGATACACTTACTCAAAAAAGACTGTGGCTGTTTATATAAACAAGGTGAACGGGTTAAAAGTGTTTACTAACACCAGCATGAATGTAATGAGTGTTTAAACCTCTCATCCTGCACCATTTCTGTACCGTGTTATGTCGTCTAACAACCTAGCAACCACTCAAAACCGCCCAGCATCACAAACACTGGACAAACATTCATTAAATGTCATTATTGCTCTGATAATTCCCCTGTACACCGGCACATGACTGACACGTGTGAGTGAATCTCAGGTGTGTTTGATAAGTGTGAGATGAGCAGTTTTTTGCCTGCTCTGATGGGGTGCAGCGTCTGACAGGAGAATCTGTATTTGTAGTTCTGGTTTAAGATGCAGGGAAACATGTCACTGTTTTTGTTCTAAACTCTTGTCTTAAAAAAAAGAATAGCTTTCACAAATGGACACCTTCTGAAGAGCAGATGAATGTAGATACACACAAGAACTCGCCACATCAGTGATGAAAAGTGTATTTCTGTGTTCTCAGAGCAGGAAACACCATTCAGTTAGCTAGAAACTGGTTAATGCTCAGGCATGTTTAAACATCAGGCTCTGATGTTTGTGTCATGATGTCAGGAGTGGTCCAGCAGATCCGACTGCAGCTGTTTCATCTCTCCAGGATGGTTTCCATGGAGACTTCAGTACTGAAGCTCCAGGCTTGATCTGTGGGTGTGATGCTGTAACCTTACAAAGCTCTGCGTGACCTCTGCTGCTGCTCTCCTCAGGAACTACACAAGCTCTGTGTCCTTTATCATTGTTCTCATACTGAAGCAGTTAGTTCAGGAATTGTTTTGTCTTTTCTCTCCCTGCAGGGGAGGAAATAACACACAGTTTCTCTGAAACGCAACAGTGCAAAACAAACAGGCATTAACATGCAGCATGAACAACCGTACATGACCTGCACTGAAACTCTTTGTATGCAGAAAGTTTTGGGCAGGTTGTACGATCAGAAATTCTTTTCCTCTGTCCAGTGTGTGTGTGACTGGCAGACTGGGGTCCATATTAAATAATACACTAAATGCATTCATGAAAAATCAATATGATATGTTTGTCCTCAAAATTCTCCCTCAGAATGCAGATCTGTTGTGTGTGTGGTGGGTGTGTTGTGTGTTGGGTGTGTTGTGTGTTGTGTGTTGGGTGTGTGGGTGTGTTGTGTGTGAGGTTCTGTGTTGTTGATTCCAGGAACTTGAGGAAAGCAGAAGTTTCTCCCTCACAGTAACACTCCCTCACAGATGAATGACGATTCACTGAATCCTCTCAGAACCTCACAGAACATTCCACACATCTGGCTGCTGGTACCGGCTGATCCACACCACCGTGTGAAGAGTGACCGGGTCACTGGGTCACACTGATGCTTCCATCTCACAGACACACAAACAACACACAAACAAGTCTTTTTCAACAGTTCACTGAAACTTCTGTTTTTTGCTGCTACAAGACAGAGAGAAAAACCTTCTGCTGTCAAATGTTATTTATGGCATGTGATATGGTAATGCTTTTGTATAACTTTGTATAACTTATTTTTTAAATGTTTTAATATAATTTCAATTGGTTATACAAATTTTAATCTAATAACATGCATCACAACTTAAAACTGACTGCAACTCTCTAAAGTATTAACATCATTCTGTAATTGGAAACCATTGATCTCTTGTTTTTGGATGTTTAGGTCATTTACTGTAGATATATTGAGCAGCTGTAATTAACACCCATTCACTCATAACACTCATAACTCAAGTCATTCTTCAGAAACATGTTAAGAAATGTTTCTACTTTGAGTGACACTGGAACAAACAATCCGTCCAAAAAACTGTGAAATTTTACATATGCAGTTTGAACAGAGACTGAATCTTGAATGACAGAAGCTGTAAACTCAAGTGTATCTGATGTTTCTCATCAGTGTCTCGCATCTTCACCTCCTGCCGCTGAAGTGCAGCTGGTTGTTCTGTGGCGGGTGGATGTTTGCAGATGCAGCTGATAATGCGGGGTCGCATGTATGCGCGTGTGTGTCCACCGGCTGCAGTTAATGCAGGCCAGCGCAGGGGTTTCTCACTTCTGCAGCTGATCTGGGAGGGCTTGTCTTGAGCGGTGATGTTTCTCAAATCGCTAACAGCTGCAAATCATTTCCTTCGTCTTAAACTGAACCGTTCCAACCAACTCTTTCTTGAGTTTCTTTGTTTTCACTCCTGAATTATCACCTTGTTTTCCTGAACTGCTTGTTTTTTTGAGGAACTGAGTGTTAATCTGATCGGTCCTGGATGTCTTCTGGACTTAATGGTTTTCAGTGAACCGTGTTCAGATGTTTCTGTTGGGTGTAATGCTGGTCTGATATTGTTCACTGGTACAGTCAAGCACCCGTCAAAGTAACATCCAGATAAGACACTGAGTCATTCTCAAAGCCGTCGCTCCACCCAGTTTATTTTTGATATGGTAGCTGTGTGATGGTATTTCTTCTACTGGTGGCCATACTTTGGTTTAGAGACACTTACTGTATCTTGCCAAGAATGTTATACAACTGATATTGTGCTATTCAACTTATTTTTATTCGTTTAATCTTTGATGTGTGATGTGACAAAATACATGAAGATGTCTGAGTCATTAGTTGTACCTGCAGAGATCTTTCCACAGTCTCCTCTCATTCTTCTCTTCAATTCTGTCTCCAACAGACAGCAAAGCCATCGTAGATGGAAACCTGAAGCTGATTCTGGGTCTGGTGTGGACCCTCATTCTTCATTACTCCATCTCAATGCCCGTGTGGGAAGATGAAGATGATGATGAAGCTAAAAAACACACGCCCAAGCAGAGGCTGCTGGGCTGGATCCAGAACAAAGTACCGGACCTTCCCATCACAAACTTCAACCAGGACTGGAGGAGCGGCCGGGCGTTGGGAGCTCTGGTGGACAGCTGTGCTCCAGGTGTGTGTGTGTGTGAGAAGGTGTTAGTATATCAAGCGTTTCATTATGAGTTATTATTAGAAGTTGTTACTCTAAAATGAAACTTGTGTGTTAGTAAAGGTATGTATTGCTCAGTTTCTCGACGCTTGTGTTTTTCAGGATTGTGTCCTGACTGGGAGATCTGGAATGCAGAGAAGCCTGTGGAGAACGCCACAGAGGCCATGCAGCTCGCTGATGATTGGCTGGGAATTCCACAGGTGAGCCAATGACCTTTGACCCCTCATGACTTTAGAAGGACGTAATAATTTATCACAGGTTAGTGAAGTCTGATGTCTGAAGTCCAGATAAAAGCTCAGCTTTCATACTAATGTTAAATATCAGCGTGAGATAAGAGTGTGGTGGGTGTAAAGTATTTCAAGTGTTCACTCACTGTTTGTCTAAGAGGAGGGTGTCACATTTCTTGAGTTAATATAATACCAGCCACACCTCAATCACACCTCAGCAAACATTCCAATAAACACAAGAATTTCAGTCAACTAAAAATAAAAGTCAGATTAACTTCACGCATGTTTGTTTGTGATGTTTAATGCAAGGTTCATTTACAAACGCCTGTTTCTCGTCTTTCCTGTATTTGTAGTTTTTGTTATGACGGTGAGTTTTATGGGAACACAAATACTTTCAGTTGCATTTTAAAGTTTTTTCTGTTGTTGGAAACTGGTGCTCCATGTTCTCCCAAAATCTGCAGGGCTGCTGGCAGAGAAACAGAACAGCACACAGCTGCAGATATTCTGTGAAAAGATGCACTGATACAAACATGAATGCATACGTTTATCTGCGGTACAGAGACATATGCATGCACACGTTTATCTGCGGTACAGAGACATGTGCATGCACACGTATATCTGCGGTACACAGACATGTGCATGCACACGTATATCTGCGGTACACAGACATGTGCATGCACACGTATATCTGCGGTACACAGACATATGCATGCACACGTTTATCTGCTGTACACAGACATATGCATGCACAGGTTTATCTGCTGTACACAGACATATGCATGCACACGTTTATCTGCTGTACACAGACATATGCATGCACACGTTTATCTGCGGTACACAGACATATGCATGCACACGTTTATCTGCTGTACACAGACATATGCATGCACACGTTTATCTGCTGTACACAGACATATGCATGCACACGTTTATACAGACATTCATGTGACATCACTGTTTGACTGGTTTGTTTTAACATCCAGACTCGTCTGTTTTCAGGTTATTGCTCCGGAGGAGATCATAGACCCCAGTGTGGACGAACAGTCTGTCATGACGTACCTCTCTCAGTTCCCCAAAGCCAAACTAAAGCCTGGAGCGCCGCTAAAACCCAAACTGAACCCTAAGAAAGCTCGCGCTTACGGTCCAGGTGAGACCGGACTCATCATCAGTGCATCTGAACTGCTGCAGCGTCTGTGAAATGCTGTTGTGTTGATCTTGTGTGTAATGAAATCATCACACAATCTGTTAAAGTGTTAGACCTGAACTGAAGAACAGCTTGAATATTTCCAGCTTTTTTTAATCAGCCAAACTCTGTGTGAGTTACAGTGTCTGTAGAATTAGCTGCAGTGATTTGATGTCTCTTCACTCTGAGTGTCTGTATAATTTACAGCACCGAGTGAAAAATCACAGAGTTTCTGTTGTAATATTTTTAAATGATTATCTTCACTCTTCACAGTGCTACAGATATACGGATTCATTTTAAGTGTCTCCCGGGTTTCCTAAATCATAATTGTTTCCTCTTGGGAGTGTTTGTTTTTAGTAGCAAGTTGAATCAGTGGTTGGAAAAGAGTTTCTGAGCTTTAAGTTGGGTGTGTGCCTCTGTGGGTTTGTGTATTTTAACTTCATAAACTAAAGAAATGTCTTCTGACTGTTTGTGCTCTCATACTGCAGTTTATGTGTTTGTGCTGGTTGAGCTTTTTGCTGATGTTTTGTAGATGTTTGCAAAATATACTTTTCACTCAATGTTCACTTCATTGATTTTATTATTTAAGTATCTTCAGTCCTTTGATGACGGTCTGTGTGCTGCATTAACACAAACCTAAATTGAGTGGCTTGTTTCAGCACATGGAAAATGTTCAGGCTGCTAGCTGTTAGCGCTTTTATCCTCATCCATAACACACCTGAAAATAGAGAAATAAATGCCTCAGAACAGTGAGAGTTTGTGAGTGTGATTATAAATACTGTGAAAACATGTCCCTCTGATTTTAGAGTCATAATTAAAACTTGGAAATCTGACTGGATTTGTTCATGTTGCAGTCATCACAGATCAGATGATGTTTGAGTGTCAGATGATGTCAGAATCGCTCATAGAGAGACTCATGCTGGTTTTGTGGTTTTGTTGGCAGGTATTGAGGCGACAGGTAACAGGGTGATGCGTCCGGCCGTCTTCACGGTGGACACCATCAGCGCGGGTCAGGGGCAGGTCACTGTCTACGTTGAAGATCCAGACGGACGTAGAGAGGAAGTCACACCTGTCCTGAATGAAGGCAAGAAGACCTTCAGCGTGACCTACATGCCTCAGGTCATGGGCCCTCACAAGGTCAGAAACAGCAGAAACAGTCCTTCTAAACTCCTGCAAAAACTGCCTGTTCCTGTAGTCATTATATACACATATTTAATCATTGTGTATTATGTGTAAATGAAAAGTTTTCACTGATTCTGGGCTGATGGTGTTTGGTTTGTTTTCTGCAGGTCACTGTTCTGTTCGCCGGCCAGCAGATCCCAAAGAGTCCGTTTGAGGTGAGCGTTGATAAAGCTCAGGGAGACCCCACTAAAGTCACAGCTAAAGGTCCTGGACTGGAACCACTGGGCAACATCGCCAACAAACCCACCTACTTTGAGATCTATACTGCAGGTGTGAACCTCTGCAAACATCTCCCTCGTGAAACAAAACATGGTTCTGAAACTGAGTCTGAG
The DNA here is from genome assembly GCA_036877545.1 of Yasuhikotakia modesta. NCBI lineage: Eukaryota > Metazoa > Chordata > Actinopteri > Cypriniformes > Botiidae > Yasuhikotakia > Yasuhikotakia modesta. The sequence goes on from JBAJNP010008815.1 coordinate 13,636, forward strand.
GAACTCTGCGGTTCTAAATCTACTGTGTGAAACAGGTGCTGGGGTGGGTGATGTGACGGCCCTGATCAGAGACCCTCAGGGTAACAACAACACAGTGGAGGTGCTGATGGAGGACAAGGGTGAAAGTGTTTATCGCTGCACCTACAGACCAGCGCAGGCTGGTCCTCACATCATCAACATCCTGTTTGGAGGCATCGCCATCCCAAAGAGCCCGTTCAGCGTCAGCATCGGCCCAGGTACTGCTCACCGGACCACAGTACAGAGAGCTCTACATGTAACTGGGGCAGGAAATGATTTAAGAGTTTTGTTGTGTCTCCTGCAGTTGGATGTTATTAGTGTTTGTGTGTGTGAGAGAGTGTGTGTGTGTGAGTGTGTGTGTGTGAGTGTGTGTGAGTGTGTGTGTGAGTGTGTGTGTGAGTGTGTGTGTGAGTGTGTGTGTGAGTGTGTGTGTGTGTGAGTGTGTGTGAGTGTGAGTGTGTTTTGAGGGGGTATTTCTTTCTCCTAAAGTGAGGTAATGTTGTATTTTTCACCCTGCGTGTGTTGCACTGGAGCTGCACTGCTGAACAAATCTGAAATCTTAATTCCTTCTCACTTTTCTGAACCAGGAAGTGTGAAACACTTACGTTTGAGCAGAAATGGATTTAATTGTCTTACTGTAGTGCTAAATGCGATCATGCTGCTGAATGAATGCCTTGTTTCCTTAATGTGCTCCTCAGAATGAACAGTGAACACATTTACATTTAGTCGTTTGGCAGACGCTTTTATCCAAAGCGACAGTGAATTCAAGGTACCCGTATTTTTATCAGGACTTGCCTTCCCCTGGGATCGAACCCACAACCTTTGCAGTGTTAATGCAATGAGGTTAATAAGAGTTTAGTTGTAGGCGTGATGTTGATCAAAGGTTCATTTCAGCCACATGTGCGTGTTTAGAGTTCTGGATTCTGATTGGTTGATGAGCGTGTGAAGGTGATTCCTTTTAAATGTCAGTATTGTCAGCAAGATGCAGAAACATCTCCGAGACATTTAATTATTAACTTTAAATTACTTCATTTTATTTCTTTACATATACACACAGATATTTGCTCTAATTCTCAGTAACTCAATAATGTAAATGTGTGTGTGTTGCAGCATCTATTCCCAGTTTGTGTCGTGCCACAGGACGAGGTTTGCAGCCCAAAGGTGTCAGAATTCGGCAGGTGGCGGATTTTAAAGTTGACACTCGTAGCGCTGGAAGTGGAGATCTGAAGGTCTCTGTTAAGGGACCCAGTAAGTGACCCTGAGCTAAACACACACTGAACACAAAACCAGTGTGACCCTAAAACTCAATTAACCAGCAGTTACTTAATCGACTGGTTGATGGTTTTATGATTGTTCACTTTCAGAAGGTCTGGAGGAGCCTGTCAAGCAGAAGGACGTTTCAGATGGAGTTTATTCTTATGAGTATCATCCACACACACCTGGAAAATACACAGTCACCATCACCTGGGCCGGACAGCACATTCCCAAGAGGTGAGCGGATCCCAACCATCCAAAACCCGGAGTGGTCCAAACGTCCCTCACGGTGCTGCTGTATCAGTTATGATGTAATCTCCAGTTCTCCGTCTCCGTGTCTGTTAAACATCAGTTCCTAAAGTTTTTAAATGACACTGAATCCATCAGTATGTGTGAGCCTTCAGATCTGTCTCTGTGTTTTTTAAACAGCCTTTCTGTGATTTGTCTCTTTCATGCTCTGGTGTTCACTGAGGTGACATGCATACATATCTTTGTTTTCTGTGGTCAGTCCTTTTGATGTTCAGGTGGGCTCTGAAGCTGGACCTCAGAAGATCCGGGCATGGGGTCCGGGTCTGGAGGGGGGGGTTGTGGGCCGGTCCGCAGACTTTGTGGCTGAATCTGTCGGGACTGACGTTGGAGTTCTTGGTGAGAAGACAAGTTTGTTTTGATGAGACTCTTGACTGTAGCTGCATCACAGCATTTAACACGTCACATCATTTACAATCATTTGATGATTGAAAAAAAAAAAAAATGGTTATAATTTTTGTTTTTCTAACATGTCCACAGGCTTCGCCATCGAGGGCCCGTCTCAGGCCCGGATCGAGTGTGAGGATCAGAACGATGGCTCGTGTAACGTGTGTTACTGGCCCACAGAAGCGGGCGAGTACGCCGTCCACGTTATGTGTGATGACGAAGATATAGAGGACAGCCCCTTCATGGCCATCATCATCCCTGATAACAGAACCAACAACCCCAGTCAGGTGAGACAGAATGTGCCCTAACTAGTGTACACCGTCACAGTACAGATCTAGTGAAGTGTATTCTTTTTAGCATAGTAAAAACTAATATGCCATTAATACACAGTTTCTAAAAACTAAATAACTTTAGTTACTGTTGATTCATTAACGAAGAAATTAAATGTGAAAGAAGTTTACTAGCAAACACCAGCTGACAGAAACATTCACTCGTGGGTTTGTCCTGGTCTGCTGTAGGTCCAAGCTTATGGACCAGGACTGGAGAAGTCCGGCTGTATCATTAACAAACCAGCTGAGTTCACTGTTGAGGCCAGAGATGCAGGACAAGGACCGCTGAAGATCGTCGGGAAGGTTTGTTCTGACATTACCTGAACGTTTGTTACGACATTAGCGTTTTCTGATCTTTTGGTTTGGTTTGGTGTGTTTTCAGGATGCGGATGGTGTTCCCATCGATGTGAAAGTGAGAAACAAAGGAGAGAACGTCTACACCTGCTCATACACCCCGACCTCAGCCCTCAAACACACACTGGCTGTGACCTGGGGAGGCGTCAGTGTGCCCAACAGCCCCTTCAGGGTAAGATCACCAGAGTCAGAGGTCATATCTGCCACCACAAACACAGTTCAGTCGCAGATGAATGAAGATCTGATCACATTAACTACAGCAGATGCTTTAAACGCCATCAATACACACAAACATAAACCTGTCATTATAATCACCACCTCCACTATGGAGAGAAGATGTTTCGCTGTGAAATAGTTTCTCTGTTGATACTGATAAACACACCAAATATGATATAAACAAATACACATTGATTAAAACGTTTATGTTTGGATGTTAAATCGATTTGGAATAATGTTTCTGATCATTGCATGTTTCTCAGCTTCAGTACAAAGATTTAAAGCGCTGTATTTTATTCCTTCTCTCAAATATTTTTAGGATTACAATCAAATGTTTTTAATCAGTAATTCAGATCAGATGTTTTTATCTTTTTTTTAATATTTTTTAATTTAACTATTAAGTGAATAGAAATGTTCTATCTTATGAAGGTAAAAATCGCTGTTGGTTTATTTTTCCTGCATTAACAAATGATTACAATTGTGTTAAATCCACTTTATATTTGTAACAATCGATAAATCAGTTTTTACTTTTGGTGTATTGAAGGATTGTGTCTCTGCACTAAATAATACACTAAATGTTTATGTCAGTATGATGTTACCTTTAAAGTGTGAATGATTTCATTTCATCCAGTATGATATTGTATTTAAATGAAATGAATCTATCCTGATTGAATGTCTGATGTTTGTTTTGAGATGTTTGTGGTCCTAAGTTGCTTTTTTCCAGAGGTCGGAAATGAAGATAATAAATCACATCAAACTAACTTTATTTAATATTAATTAATTTATATTTTACAGGACCAAAATATTAGATATGAAATATTCCTGCAGAAATGATGTAAAATGAAGTGTAACAATAATCACAGTACTGAAGGAAGTAGCACATCTCGGATCATCTGAGGTTCAGTTGTGTTGTGGCTCAGAACCCTCACTGTAAAATTCATTTCATTACATAAATTACTGCTGAAGACTCTGGAAAAAATGCAGCATTTCAGCTAATTACTAACATGTTTACATTGGGAAAATTTGGTTTTCTAAATGCATTTCAGTGTCTGAATTAATGTCACTTTAAAAATGTCACATTCAATAAATTCTAACACTTGTGTGTTTTAATGTTTGTCTGTGTGTATTTTGAGTTATTGAGTGTTTTATTTGTGTTGTCAGGTGAAAATTCACAAAGAAATCGAAAGTATTCAGATAATAATTTACTAATAATACTAATTCCTTTAAATCATTGTATTGCTCTGTTTTTATAACATTTTGTTGAACTGTTCTTCTTTCTGTCTTTCTGTGTTTAGCTTGAGCGTCTTCATGTTTTTGTAACATCATGTTTACTGTCTTTAAAACTTTGGAGACTTTTTTTTCCTCAGGTGAATGTTGGGAAGGGAAGTCACCCACATAAAGTGAAAGTGTTTGGCCCGGGTGTGGAGAGAACTGGACTCAAAGCTCACGAGCCGACCCACTTTACTGTGGACTGTACAGAGGCTGGAGAAGGTGACACACATTCACAGCGGGTTTAGTTAACCAGAATCTCTGACAGTCCAGATGTGTAAAATGATTCTGATGATGTCGTTTCAGGTGATGTCAGTGTGGGGATCAAATGTGATGCAAATGTTATCAGTGATAAAGAAGAGGATGTGGATTTTGACATAATTCCCAATGCTAACGACACCATCACTGTGAAATACATTCCTCCTGGAGCCGGACGCCTGACCATCAAAGTTCTGTTCGCTGATCAAGTGAGTCGCTGCCAGAGAGTTTGTACAGTGTCAAAGATGGAGGTTTGATTTTAAATAAATCCTTTCAGGAAATTCCTGTTAGTCCATTTCATGTCAAAGTGGATCCGTCACACGACGCATCCAAAGTGAAAGCAGAGGGTCCAGGACTCGCCCGAGCAGGTTTATGATCATCTCCTGCTTCGGTTTGATGGTAAACGGTTTGATCATTGATGGTTTCATTTGAAGATCTTTGGGTCTCAATCAGGTGTGGAGAGCGGAAAGCCGACTCACTTCACTGTCTTCACCAAAGGAGCGGGAAAAGTGCCTTTGGATGTGCAGTTTTCTGGACCTAATAAAGGACAAGCTGTTCAAGACTTTGAGATCATTGACAACTATGATTATTCTCACACTGTCAAGTACACACCAGTGCAGCAGGTATGGTTCTGCAGCCGAGTTCCTAAAATTTAAAATCTACTTCATAAAGTTAACATAAGTACATTGAATATCTCTCAGTATTGTTCATCTGATACCATCATTCTGGTCTTTTGTACCAATGCAGGGGGAGATGGTAATATTTGTGACCTATGGTGGTGACCCGGTTTCTAAAAGCCCCTTTGCTGTGGGTGTTGCTGCTCCTTTGGACCTTAGCAAGATCCAGGTGGACGGCCTGGAAAGTCGTAAGTCCTCATTTTGTTGATTCTTCTGCCCACTGGTTCACTTACAGTGCAATAGCTCTCTCTCTTTGTGACATCATTTATATATGAATAAAGCTGAACGTTTTATTGCAGGAGTGCAGGTAGGTCAGGACCAGAAGTTTGCCATTGGCACAAGAGGAGCAGGTGGACAAGGTCAACTGGAAGTGAAGATCACCAGTCCATCCGGTGGGCCTGTGTCATGTTTGGTGGAACCTCAGACTGGAAAAGGAGCCAGTCTGGTGAAGTACATCCCCAAAGAGGAGGGGGTCTACAGTGTGGAGGTTCTCTATGATGGCAACCCGGTGTCAGGCAGTCCGTTCCCTGTTGAAGCCATGCTGCCACCTGACCCCAGCAAGGTGAGTTTCCATGAATAAGAAGGTGAAAAACATCCCCGATCACTTCATTAAGACTGGAAGCTTTAAAACAAGTGTGTTAGTGACACTAACACAGGGTTTATTTTTGTGCAGGTCAAGGCCTTTGGTCCAGGGTTGAAAGGAGGTCTCGTCGCGAGACCTGCTGAA
>JBAJNP010008816.1:0-19429 GCA_036877545.1 Yasuhikotakia modesta
GTGTGTTAGGTTAGTGTGTGTTTCACTGCTGTTGTGTGTTAGGTTAGTGTGTGGTTCACTGCTGCTGTGTGTTAGTGTGTGTTTCACTGCTGCTGCAGTGAATGGGTGTGTTGAGAGGCAGGTGAGATGAGAGCATCAGTGCTCTGCATTAACCGGATCAGCACCTCTCTTACACCGCAGGTCATTCTGGCCAAAGGCACCGGTGACCAGAACATGAGCACCATGACCTCAGTGTCCATTCATGTCTAATTATGGTACTTAACAAGGTACTTTTTCTGTTTTCCATTGTTTGTGTTCTGGCTCTGAGCCGTGCGCTTTATATACAATAGTGTATTACATCAGTATCAGCTTTCTACCTGTGTTTGTGTAACTTCAGAGAGATGCGTCATCCCAAACACTTGTTTTTCTCATTATGAGGGAGTCTCTCAGAAGAACACGCCGTACGTTTTTATGAACTCTCTTAATAATTTATAAGCTTTTATTGATGTGCTGGCGCTCGGACTTTGGCTGAATTCTCTGCTGAGGTGGTGAGACTTCATACCCACAATATGTCATTAGCATTCAGACCTTTTTTGTGCCTGTTTTTGTAAAGACATTTTGTATTTCCATGAAATCCTTACTGGTCCTCGACTAAAATTCCTAAAATTAGATTTTAAGGCTGAGGTTATGACTTTCTAATCAACCTATTATATTGCTTTTGGTTTCAGTTGTAGCTGAGGTGGGGAATTAAAGTAGGACTCAGCAGGCAATACAACATTATACAGAAATCTGGGTGAGTCTTTGTTTGGTGTGCAGTTTATTAAAAACTCCCATTTTCTGTTCTCGTGTGATTTGCAGGAACATCACTCATTCCTCCTGAGCTGCTCGGAGATCCGGGAGCTTTTTGCAAAGACAGCAGATTGGGAATTTCACGGAAAGGCTGGGATAAAAACACAGGAAATGAACGATGCCCTGAGTTCCCTGAGGGAAAATATCCATATGTATTAATGAGCGAGAGTGTCTGTCTCTCACGGAGGTGTTCATGACCTGTCGGAACTGATTGTCGGAACAGAATCCGTTTTCCGATCTTCATCAGAATTCAACACAAGTTTTTTCGTTACCCAGTGGAAAAAAAATCAATTTCACCACAGTCTATGTTTTATAATCAAGTTTGCCGTGTCCTTCAGAGGGCAAACTGAATGTAATGAAATGTCAGGGTGGTCGTGGCTGAAATCCCCGTGGCGATGTAGTACAGGGGACCTGGGATTTGGTGGCATTTGGGTAAATACATACTTCCATACATACTAGAGTAAGTATTATTAACTTATCATCCTCCAGTCTACATGAACAGTCAGTAGAATTAAACTGAGGCAAAAAAGCTCATTGTTATTGCAGGGCCTTGCGTTCTGATGCATAAATCTCTTTGAGACCTTAGCTGTCATCCTGTTTTTCTCAGACTTTTCCTCCTGTGAGGGACAAACTGGCGTTTCCTCTGTTGAATATGTCTGTGATTATTGTGTGATGTATTGATTTCTCAAGACAGCCCACATATCAGCCGTGTTTCTCACTGTCTGGAGGATCAGAGCTGTGTGATCAGAGGTAATGTCAGCTGTAGTTTTGGAGGGATGTGAGTGGGTGATAACTGTGTTCTTTTGTTTCTCCTCAGAGGATAAAGCCTCAGCCTTTTGTTAATGACAAAAAATAGACTACAGAAACAGTTTGGTTTGCAGAGATGTTGCAATTCATTTAAATCAGGTTCTGAGAGTTTAATCTGATACGGTTTCCTCAGACGCTGAACCTGTCTTTTTGTCATTAGCAGCCGTCCATCTGCACGGAAGTGTAGCCAAGCTAACTAGCGTACCTTGTCTTTTAACACGACCGGCGCAACCTCTTGTAATAGCCTCTCATTATTTTCTTTTACTGAGGTGAGACCAAAATGTGTTTCCATTTCACACTAACACCATTTGTCATTGAGGGCCATTGAGAATTTACCCACAATGCCTTGGGACCCATCAGTGGGTGCCGCCGGGGCCCCAGATTACCTTGTCGCAGCTGCAGCTGTTCTGCATGGCCGACTGAATTGATTAGAGTCTGCAGCTGAAGTGATGATGTGTTTAAAGAGAGATGATGGAGAACGCTGGAGTAATGGATCACGCTGCCAATCTATTGCTGGTGCGTCGCATGTAAAATATGGAGGCTGAATATTGATTTTTGGAGTAGCAGAACATGTCGTTTGTTTGTGTGGCTGGTGCAGCAAAACAAAGTCTAATCCCAAAAACTAATTCACAAAGTTTGGTGAACGTAGAGGCACTGGAATCAGAAGGTGTTTTTCATTTTTCTGCCCAGGTTTTGATGGAAAATCTTTGGGATGGATTTAAAAGGGCTGAGAGCAACGCGCTCCTATTGATTGATGAAAACGCTGTCAGATTGACCAAAATATCTAATAAATGGAAAAGCAAAGGGTATAAGAACATGTTGTGTGTTCGACTGACATTGCAGGTGTTTGGAAATTTGTGAAACCTTTGAGTTTTGTGGGCACAGATGCTGTAATGAGCAAAACTACATTTTCCAAGATAAGTTCATGTTCTGAGTTTTACAGTCCTAATCATCTTACGCAAAGTGCAGCAACTGATGACATAATATTTTTTGCCAAGCACTCCTGGCAGTGCTGAGTTTCCTGACTGCATCATGCCCCAAATGTTTCTGTGACGATATTAACAAACCCTGGTACACAGAGTTCCCTGCTTTCACACTCGTTTACTCTTATGCACATTTCTTATGTAACCTCAAGCCGGCGGCTTCATGCGGCAGTTTTCAAAGCATTTGTGAGGGCTGAAAAGCGGCATTAAATGAAAGCTCTCTTGCCTTCTGACGTCTCAATGAGCTTGTAAATGTTTCAGAGCGGCTCGGCACACAAGAGGCTTGTAATGAAAGAGTGTAAAACATAAATATGGGACTTTATATATGTAATGACAGCTTTAGGGTGAGAAAGAACAACAACAGGCGAAATACGCTAAACCCCTCACTGCGGTACGCTAAACAAACATCCCAGCAGAAAGTAAATATTGCCACATTGTAAACACAGCCAGACTTTGTATGAAAGCTCATTTCCTCAGAAGTCCAGTGTGAAGGTTGCGTTTGATTGGGCTGTTGCTGGCTCTATGCTAATGGTTGATCTGATCTGATTTACCTTCACACCAGTGTGAACCCTTCTGAAGTGATTTAGCACCTCTGAGGTTAATGGGGTTAATGAGGTTTTCTCAGGACATAATGATATACAGCAGATTGGATGAACCCTTCATGAACCGGTGGCTGCCTCTGGTTGGTCTCTGTCTGGTTTGTTGTGTCTGAAGTGTTGTAGATGGCCAGATTTTGTGGATGAGTGAGAGAGATACGCAGGCAGTGTGATGTTGTTGTTGAGTCAGAGTTCATGCTGTGGAGAAAAGCTTGACTGGAGTTTAACACCAAACCAGATGGGACAGAATCTGCTTTGGTCTGGTCTGGTTCTGCATGCTGCTTTTGACCCTTGAGGTCCACCACACATTGGTGGCACAGTGCTTTATAGACTTTTGGGTTGTGGGTTGTGGCATTTGGGACAGATCCAGTGTCTCATACTGTAACCGTTGACCTGCCCTTTCTCACTTTTGTGGTGTTCAGGAATTAGGAGCAGACTTCACTTCCCTGTCCACAGGAAATGGCTGTTTGCTTTGGATCCTGCCCACTGATTGGAGAGATGGACACTGGGCAGAACGGCGGCCAACTTTAAACCTTTAAACCCTACGCCCTCCTCTACAGAATACAGGCATGTGTGTGTGTGCAGTGTGTGTACAATGTGTTTGTGTACAGTGTGTGTGTGTGTGCGCAGTGTGTGTGCACAGTGTGTGTACAGTGTGCAGTGTGTGTGTGTGTGTGTGTGTGCGCGCAGTGTGTGTGTGTGTGTGTTGGTCTTAAATCCAAAAGTATGGTGAGTTTGCTGATGCCCCACAGATTTAGGATCAGGCTTTATTGTTATATATTTTTTTCTTTCTGTTTTGATCAGTCAGCATTAGACAAACACTAGTTGACAAAAAGTACCACAGTTCTGTTCAAAGTCAAAATTGTATAAGATATAAATAAGCTTTTTATGCTCTTTTACCTGTTTTAGATTTAATTATTACCTTGGATAATAATAATAATAGCAAAAAAATATTGTTTTTGCATTATTTGTTGGTATAAAGTCTATAAAGGAATCTGAAGTTTCCTCTGCTTTGTAACTCTTCTCTGAAATTGAAGACAGACACTCATGTTTCTTTAAGAAGATGATGCACTGAAACCCACCTGAACTCTCTCTTCTCCCTCTGAAGTGTAGTGAGATGCCTTGCTCTCTCAGTCTCTCACCTCACACACTCCTGGCCTACTTAACCACAGCTCCTGTAACACAAGCTGGAGAGCCCAGCAGGGTCTGCGTGGGAAAAACTCTGGGGCATTGTTCTGCTGCTCCGACAACAGCGCTGAAACAGATCTTATCCTCTAAAACTTGTCTGGATTGTCACAGGTTGGTGCTGGACCTCGATAATCAGTGGGTTTCAGTTTCTGCTGAGGAGCAAAACTGCTAGCTGAAAGAAACGTGTTTAGCTTCATTGACCAGCATACAGAGCAGGGCTTTGTTGGAGGTGAGTGTTCATGTTTGTGTGAGTGTGTTCTTATGCATCTAGCTTTGTAAGGACCAGTTAGACCATTAGAGGACACAAGGAGGAAAGTGAGGACATGTTTTGGCAGTCCTTCCTTTCTGTCACCCCTTTAAAGGCTGTTTAAGGATTTAAACTTGGTTTTAGGGTTACAGGTTTATGGTTAGTTATGATGGTTACAGTAAGAGCAATGGGCTACAGATTGTACAGCGTTGTATCAGTGAATGTCTTTGAAAATATTTTGTGATTTTTGCCTCTTGTTTGGGTTCTCTCACAGGAGATGTTGTTCGGTGCAGACTGCACTGCGTCACTGTTAGTTTGTGGTAGCATAAGCTCCACCCCCTCTGAGAAGTGTGGATCAGCAGAGCTTTGGTGTCAGCTATGTTCACAGCATCTTGACAGATAACCGCAGGTTTCTAAAGGTCTTCTGCTGATCTTGCTCACTCCCTGAAGGTCTAATCAGTGCCCAGGTGGCAGAGTCAGGGTTCCTGCCCTTCGCTTCAGAACTGCAGATGTCACCTGGTGGTTCCTTGAGCCCCAGCTGTGGTGGCCAACTGGTTTCTGAACACTATCATTCAGATCCCCAGAGGGTTGACCCAAATAGTAAGCCTTGAAATATGAAGGCACACCATAAACAAACAACCCCAATGTGTCAAAGACAGGTAAAGATTGAGGGTGCAAAAATAGATCTAGAACGTAGCTACAGCTCAACTGCGTTAGCAAAAGATGTGAGTTCAATTCCTAGGGAACACATATAAATAATGTGTAAACATTATTTTATAAGTTATAAGTCACTCTGGATAAACGTGTTTTTAAAATGCATAAATGTTCTTCGAGTATCAGGAACACATAAAACTTTGACTGAAGTAACTGTTAGAAATAGCACCAGTGTTCAGTATGTGTGCTGACCCATTTCTCTCCTCTCTGGTTTGGGTAACCTCTGTTGTGAAGTTCCTGTGAGTGCTGACGGTGTCGACTCAGGCCATGCGGTTGAGATTGTTTCCACTCCCCAGTAGGAACTTGTGAATGATTGTTTTCCTAGGAAACGTAACAGAACATTTTTCTCATCCCCCGGTTGTGCGGCGTAAGTCAGACCAGCAGCACTGCGGCGCCGTGACAGAAACGTACACGCAGGGAAGGCAATTAAACCGAGTTGTTAAGGGCTGTATTTCTTTCTCTCTGCTTTGTTTGTTCCTTTAACAGGTCGTGAACAGATCCCACAGTCTTGCTTTGGAGTCAGGGAGTCTGTAACTGCTTCTATTGTGTCCGAGCGTTTGCATTTGGACTTGCGTTAACGACTCTTGCTAATGGACCGAGGCTTCCCATCCCCTGTGGTGTAACCGGAGGACAGGAAAAGGTCATGCGTGTGTAAATGGAATCTCTTTTCTGCTCCTCCTATGCGGTGAAAACCGTGTTCATCTTCACATGCATTTCTGCCACGAAAGCAGCAGACGTTGTGAAAAGAATTTACAAGGTACACTGCAAGTGTCAGTGTTTACACATTTTGTTGTGTGTTTGCCAGTGTTTTTGTGCCTGTACATACTGCAGTGTGAGCAAAGCTACCCCAGTGCCTTGTGGGAAAAGGAGGAAGCAGGCTACAGAGGATATTAGCCAGGCATCTTTAAATAAATCTAATATCCTACTGACTCTGCTGTCGGAAGTTCACACTCGGGGCAGTAGCAGTAATTTTCCCCTCATGTCTTTTTTGCCTCATAACGGCTCTATATTTCCTGCTTGTTCTACCAACAAGGCTGTTCTGGGCATGAGGGCGGCTGGGAACAGCCTGGCAGTTTACCGATGGAGATGGTCGCTACGCTTGATAGAAGGATCTGCAGGCAGACAGTCAGATTCCCTGTGGGCAAAACAGTCTGTCTGTATCTCTCTCTCTCTCTCTCTCTGGTCATTCTTTAACATAGCAGGTTCTGTCGCTTGAGGCTGGTGATGACTGACAGCAACTGTACCTCTGTTGTTCTTTGCTTTCCATGTGAACTCTACTGTACCATCTTCCTGGCAGTCTTCTCCTTCATGTAACCTCCTGTGCACAATATACAGTAAACCCCCTCTGCTATATGTTTCTGTGAGTCAGGACACCACCGCCCCCTTTTGGATGCAGGCGGTGCTGCGCCTGTCATTGTTTCAGGTGTCGCTGCAGCCAAACAGAACATCAGGTATCTCACCTAGACTGTCTGTTCTTGGCAGATCCTCCTGGTTCCTTTTATCTTTGTATTTCTTCTTTCAGAAAACTGTCTGTTCTGACTGGAGGTGTGATTTATGTTTTCTTTTATTAAATTCCTCAATGCAGGGCCGCTGTCTTCAGATTTTGATTAGCTGCATTTAACTGGGTCTCATCTGGTCTGCTTTGATCTTTCAGCAAGACTATCACAGACTGTAGAGACACTGCAGAGAGTTTTGTGGCTTATGAAAGCGTTTGGATTGTGCAACACGCGAGGAGGAGAAGGTAGATGATTGGTGGAGACGCTTCACCGCGCTGGTCGAGGGCTGGTCTGAAATTACGAGGGCCAAAAATGTGATGAAATGATGTTATTAAATGAGATCTGATGACACAGATAAAATTTTGTACCTAAACCCTGTTTTAAAAATTGCTTAAACAGAAGGAAAGTGACTTAAAAGAATAGAACAAAATTGATCACATCCACTTTTTGACAGACGACTAGAAAGTGTACCTGCATATTTTATAACAAACAATACGTTTAAATGTGTGTGACTCTTGGTTCTCATTCAGTCTGTCTGATCCGTCTGCTGTGTGATTGTGTTCTGGTGAATCGTCTCGCAGTGGATAACTGTGGTCTGTGGTCACACAACGTTCCTCCTACAGCCACTCATCATGTTAAACATTTAGATGACTAAAATTTGACTTATTTGTTTTCCAGGGAAACTTCTCGTCTCATTTTGCTGTGGCTGCATATTTCTGTGCTGCCATTTCCAGGCCTGAAGTCTGTTGTTCAAACATCAACAACAAACAGAAAATAATTGGTGTAAAAGAAGTAAATCAGACGCTGAAGAAAATGTTTCTTAGCTGTAAGGAATTGACCAGGCAGTGAGTTTGGTGCTGAAATATCTCCTTTTCTGTCAGACTAGCTTATTTTAAATGGTTTGTGGTGCTGTCATATCCAAGCTAGATTTATTAATACTCTGCAAAACAGTGAGAACATGAAATTATTTGGCCTGTGAGAAAAAACAAGAAGAGCAGAGCAACAGCGCCCCCTGTGACCGAAACTACTGTTAGCTTATCTGTAATTTCTAGTTTCAAGTGCTTGTTTCATCATAACGTAAATAGTTTTAATATTGAATTGTTTTAGTTTAATACATTATTAAATTGTGCTTAGATCAGACTGTATAACAGTGGGCTGAGAGTTCAGTGTGTGTTTTGTGTTTGACTGGATGGCGTTTGTGTTCAAGGTTCAGTCCAGGATAGACGAGCAAAATCAAATTCTGCTGAATGTTTCAGTGGGACAGAAATGCAGTGCGAGTTGTTTAGTTTTTGATGGTTGCTGTCTGGTTTGTTTTGCACTGTGTGTTACCTGAAATTGACCACATGACGAAACAATTACTAGCCCTCTGCTTTTGTGCTTTGTTTGTCTGCTAATTTCAGGTGTGTTAAAGGAATAGTTGATCCATAAATGATATTTCTCCTATAACTCACTCAAGCCATCACAGGGGTGTGTCTTAAGTAAATATAGATGTGTGTATAAAGAGAAACTGCTAGCTTCTGAATGAAACATGTCCAAACATAACACACTGTGTTCAGTAACATCACGTTAAAACACACAGGCAGGAACCGGACCGTTTGGACTGCTCTGTTTTTATTGGGCTGCTGCTGTATTTTCCTGCTGGTCCTCATCTCCTCTGACCATCAAGTGATGAGTGGAGGAACTCAGTGTTGAAATGTTTGCAGCTTTTTCCTCAAGCATTTGCAGGAGGTGAATGTTCAACGGCTGTAAATGCGTCAGGATATGAATGTTTGTTTACAGTGAGTGACATTTGTGAAGTTGACATGATCACTCCTCTGATGGTCTTTTATCTTTGTTTGGCCAGGAGAGTCTCTCCGTGACCTTGGACCGGAGAACTCTTATTTTCCCTCTTTTTTCCACCAGATTCATATGAGGGAAACCTGCAGCTGAAGTGATTTGGTGCTCGCAGACGACACGTCACCTGATGTGTTTAGCACAGCTGTTAGATCATAGATTTCAGCGGTGGTCAGTGCAGGTGAAGAGCTGCAGTAACGTGGACAGATAAAAGGACACGTGATGTTGATGGATCTGCAGTGGCTTGAGATGTTCAGAGCTTCTGACAGCAGCTGTGTGTGAGTGGATGTGACTGTGGGGCGATGAGGAACATGAGTTTTGAGGTGGAGATGTGATAGCTGAGATGTTTGTCTGATATTTAGTGTGTTTCTCTCTTTTATCTGTGCAGGTCAGGTGATCATCTGAGAAACGTTTTGACGAGTGGAAACCCAGGTATGTGTCTCTGTTTCTCCATTTACATCAACACAGTGAGCTTGATGTACAGCCCACAAATTATTGTGCTGGATTTTATCCAGGTTTAAATGAACCTATTAATATTTCATATCCGCTGCAATTTTTAGAATTTTTCTCTGTTCATTTTTTGATTGGACTGCTATTGGTTGAGTTATGTGGTGTTGTGTGTGTGTGTGTGTGTGTGTGTGTGTGGTAAGTGAAGTTTATAATAAGATAGTATCCTGTGTTTTGTGATTGTGTTTCGGGTATTTATAGAAATTACTGCCATCTAATTTCTTTAGATGGCAGCTGAAAAACTTTATTTGATGATTTGTATGATTTGTTGATTATTATTGGTGGTGTTTGTGTTGTACAACATTACAGACGCTGCTGGATAAGTGTGAACATCTGTAGCTCATGCAGGATTTATTTTAAAGGTTGTGATTTAAATGTTTTAACAGATTTAAGATGATTTTATTTTATGGGATGTTAGTGAAAGTTGTTTTTTTATATATTCTGTTGCGTGAGCGCAGAACAAAACTGTGGTGACTTGCTTTGGCCACCTGATGGCGTCAGAGGTTTTAACTAAAGCTGTTATGAACTATGGAGATACATCAAGTGCTAGTGATTGGATTCAAGCAGCTTTCATTACAGATTTATATTAATAGCCTAAATAACAGTCATGTTTCAGTAATCAGGGATGAATTAAAACATCCAGTTTCAAGACACTGTATTAATGTTATTCAAACATTTTTATTCTGTAATGTTTTTAAAAACATTGCACCGAAAACAGCAAAAAAAAATTATATGATGATAACATTATAAAAGTTTACTAACATTCACAGAAGTTTTTAATTAAATATAGATGACTCAATCAGAAAAGTTTAACATTTGAAAAACTCTGTAAACTATTTTCTCTAGATTTAAGTTTTGGGTCCAACTTTTTGTCCCTGGAGATCTTTAAGAGACGATTCCAGTTTCTTTTCTCCCAAATGATGCTAATGTGGTTTTCAAAGCCAGCAGCCATCATAGAGATGAACGTTGTGCCTACAGAGATATTAGTGTGTGTTTTATTTCAGAGCGGCAGCCAAGAGAACAAAGTCAGAGAGGTTTCATCAAAACTACAAAGACAGAGTTTGTCGAGGGCCATCAAGAGAGTGAATTTATGCAGTTTTCTGTGCTTGTACGTAATGAACTGAAGCCAGACTCTGATTGGCTGAGTGCGGTGTGATGTCACCACATCTGTGTCAGTGAGAGAGGACTGTTCTTGCCTCAGGTAAAGTACTGTAGTGAGGCAAACAGAGCACACATAAAAGAGAAACAAGTCTGAAATGTGAAATCCAGCACAAAATCTCCAGCGGTCTCTGTTTACTCGTTGTAACCTTGCGAGCTCTTTGTGCAGGTTTCCCATGATCCTTCGCTCCGTCTCTCGCGCGCTCTCTCTCACTCAGTACTAAAGAGAGAGGAGGGGCGGTGGACCACGCGTGTATTCGTGTGTGTGGTAGAGTTTAGAGAGGGAAGAGGGCTGAGAGCCTCAGACACAGAGGAGAGCAGATACAGTAGTTTCTGTCAGACTCAGCCCAGGGTCATGGCCCTTGTTCTGGACGCCTCACACAGCGCGGGGGCCTATTACTGCCTCATCCGCACCCGCTTCAGGAGACGGCGCAAGAAACGCTCCGAGAGGAAAGGTCAGCGTGTGTCCGTTCAAACCGGCCTGCCGTAAATCTTCAGATATTCACTCGTTTTCTGTAATGCATGTTCATTTGTAGGAAATTGGCTAAACTTTTTCAGAAGCATGTGAAACCTGCATGTTTGTTGTAAGAACTTTTAAGTGTTTTTAACTAGCAAATGTGATAATCTAATGTGATAAATCCAGTTGATGGCTATTGTGATAAATCCAGTTACTTAGAAATAGTATTTCAAATACTTAAACTAAGTTGTTCAGGTTAGTGATTAAAATACTACAGTAAATGGACTGTTTGTAATAATAAATGCGTGTAGAGGTAAAGGGTTGTGTGAGAGTTAGTTCTATGCGTGATTGTGTTTGCTGGCGCTGGATCATTATTTATTGCTTCAGGGTTTATAGATGCACCTGTTGTGAGTTTAAGTGATGGATGTTGACGTTGAGACTCGCTGTATTTGTGGATTTCGCATCTGTTTGATCACCATGGTGATGATCCACAAACAGGAACATGTAAGATCTCCTGCCTCACATTCTGCCAGATTCTTGTACTGACATGAAGAAAACGCTTTCAGCACTTTTGAACATTGTTGGCATTTTTGGAGGGTAAAATATTAAATTGATCTTAGTTAGCTGAGTTTAGTGCTAGTTTGGAAAACAGGTAATAATATTTTTTTAACTCTATCACTATTAGTGATTGCAAAACTAGTTTTTAATGTAATTTTGAAGGTGTTGCAAAATGAGATGTGAAACCTGAGAATGTTCCTATTGCCTTTGGTAGGTGTGAAATCTTGTTTAAAAAGGAATATTATATAAAAGGATAATTTCGCCTCTGTGCAGTTGGCAGATTTAGTGTGGAGTGTGTAGAAATACAAGGAAATAAGTTAATCAACTTCTTTTTCAGCTGCTAGGTAATGAAATCAAAGTTTGAGATCCGCTTTGATATAATTATTCTAATTTCAGATCCTGCTGCCAAATTTTCCTTGAGGAATTTTTAAAATCTTTGTTACTCTGGTTAAATGTAATAACTTTGTCCTACTTTGGAGAAGTTGCTTGTTTGGTCGGTGGAAAGTGTTTTTATATTTACAACTTCGTTGTTTTGTACATGTAGGTGAGAGAGAGAGAGAGAGAGGCAATGTAGGCAATGTTTTCCAGAAACACTACGCTGGTTGAATGTTGGTTTGAATGCAGTAATAGCAATGATAGCCTATCCTGCCTTTAAAAATAACTCCTGTTGTTACAGATCAGTCACAGCGTCAAACAGTCTAGTGAAAACAGCCCTGTGTCGGGATTTCACTCCATGACTCCCTGACATGATGCCTAAGTTGGCGGCTTACTAGGGTAAATCATCTGTTTCACCTGTCCAGCAGCAGTGTTGAGTTCTTCCTGCTCAACGCTCTGTGTTGAGGTGTCACAAACAGACAGTGTTCAGATAGACCCGGGCAGGAGGTGCAGCTGCTGAGGAGCGTGTTTAAAGGTATTAGTTTGAACATTTCCCATTTGCCTTTAAATCCAGAGCGCACAGCTAAAGAGATCTGTCATCCAGGCAAATCCTGCACGACTGAAGTGGGCTTTCAGAGCTCCGCACACCCCCTAATGCTGCCTGGCATCTTAAGACGGCTTTCTCAAACCCGTGAGTTGTTCTCCTCCCATCATCTGCGGCCGGGTGTCAAAGAGAAACAGAAAAACTGAGGCGCTTTCTTAATGTGCTTTCAAAAAGTCACGTCCTGCTGTAATTCCTTCACTCAGAGACCTGACTGGACCTCATTGTGTCAGCAGTCTGGATTCAGACAGTTAGTCGGCTGTGAGGTGTCTGTAGAACTTCTGGTGATTTGTGTCACGGCCGCGGCAGCATTAGATGTACCGTCACATCAGACCAAAATCACAGTGTAGGTGGTTTTGACAGTAAAATTACAGCAACAGCGTATATCACACAAGCTTAATTTTCTGTGGTTATTTGTGCAGAGACAGTGAGATTCTTTCTGTAATATCAGCTGTGCTGAACTCATTAAAACAGTCTTCAGTGAATCTTTTCTGTCCCCCTTTGTTCATCCATTCATTCCTCTTTCTCTCTCATTGATATGTGAGTTTGGTGGGTAACAGGAGAGTCTGTGTTGACACAAGCAGCACATGGTTTCCAGACTAATCTCCTTCAGGTTTGTGTCTTTCTCAGCTGCCCTGCCTGTCCATCACTGTCACCTTCAAACCTGTTAATAACTCGACCACCGGGTGTAAAATCCAGCGGCTAATCCAGTCAGACACACACACACACACACGTTGCCTTCCCCAGTGGATATTGGAGTAACTGACCTGGCCTTGAATTAGGGCTACAGTGATAGTCATCTGTTGTGAGCAGCGAGGCTGCTGAGGCGAGGAGAATAGGCAGAGAGAGACGAGCCGAGCCGAGAGTGAGAAAGATGATACATAGTGCTGAGAGCAGCAAACTTTCTTGCCTGGCCAGTGTAGCTTGAGAAAGCTGGGGATTAAAGACACACACACAGCTCCTCTCGCTGCGGTTTATAAGCTCCTGGGTCTCATCTGTGCTCATAACTCAGATTCTGAGGTAATTTGTCATGCTTCCGGAGGCCACGTCAGGGCCTGCAGCCTCACACAGGAGGTCAGGGTTCGAGTCCAGCTGCTGACTAATCGTTTATTGCCTTCATAAAATGTTCTTTGAGTTGGTAGGTTTTGTTTTAGTTCAGTTTTTGTGGCAGTGTTGTAATTTTCTGCTTTTATTTTAACAGCAACATCATTGCAGGTATGTTGTGAATAAATCATACCTGCTTTTAGATAGGAGTCACTCTGATTCCTCAATTTGCCTTTTATGTGAACTTGGTGCACACACACACACACATACACGTGCACAAACCACATACACACACACACACACATACACGTGCACAAACCACACACACACACACACACACACCACACACACACACACACACACACACCACACACACACTTTTTCTGGCAAGGTTACAGAGAGATATCTGCATTGTAAGTTGATTGCAATTAGTGTCATCTGATATGTTCATTAGCAGTGTATCTCTCTCTCTCTGTGATCAAACCACATCAGTATAAATGGGTGAGTTTATATTGCATGTGAAATCTGATCTGACAATCTGATAGTGATAGTGCAGCGCATTCACACTGATGTGTAACAAGTGTGAACACCTGTGTGTGTCTCTTCTGACGCTGTGGTGTGAGATGTTTGCAGGTCTCGTTTATCCGGCTGTAGATATTAGGAGTCACTTTATCAAAGTGGTGCGTCGCAGGCTTTTCTGCAGCTGCACCTAATGCGGCTGCAGTCTAAAAACCCTGTAATTTGCAGCGGGGAAAAAAAATGAATGTTGGCAGACTAATTTAAATCTGTTATTGGTCATTAAAGTGCTGAAATTCAATAATGGAGCAGGATGTTCTCAGCACCGCGTGGTTGCCATGGTGCCAGTCGGGGTGGGGGGGTGATTGCTGCGAGGTGGCTGTGCTCATTTTCCCAGCATGCCCGGCCCATCAGTTCTGATCAGGCAGAGCGACAGCGCTCCCGTCCGCTCGGACATCTCTCCATTAGATGCTCGGCCGTTGGGCGTCTGTGGCACGTGTAGCTCATTACAGATCGTAGCTTCTACAGAAACCAGGAGCCATTTGAGAACAAGTTACTTATAGAAGTTACTTTAATTTGTAACGCTTTTAACAATACACAGCGGTTCAACACAGAGTCCCTGTTGAGAAGTTTTAACAAAAACATGGTTAAGCAAATAAGAGTTGCTTGTCAAATAAGCGAAGCATGTGTGTGTTTGTTCAACATCTTATTTCCCGTCTTTTACAGAGAGGAGAAAACAGTGTCAGCTTTTTCCAAACACAGATCAGGGGTCATACTGTAGCTCAAAGCGTCTCATTCTGTGAGGGTTTATTTTCCTCAGTCTGTGGATTCATTCATCTGTGTTAGGACACACAGCGGCTGCCATGATGGTTTGGGCTCAGCACTGAACTTTTGCACGTTTCATATTTCTCTCCGCTAACACTGGTCATTCATCTGTGTCCACTCCTCCTCTCTCTGTCTCTGTCTTTTCCTCACACGTGATTGTGTTTTTGCAGGAACACTTTGACCTGTAGCCAGTGGAAGGGTTAGTCAATGCTGAGTTAAAGTTTTATTTTGCACACGTGTGAATAGGTTGCAGAATTCGTCACATTTTCAGCCTTTTACAGTGCTGGATGATAATTCTGCACACAGATGTTCTTTAGGAAGTACGAAACATATTTAATCTTTTCATCTTTTATTTAAGGTTGTATTTTGACCTTATTTCATTTGCAGAATAAAAGTAAATGAAGCCACTGGATACATAAAAAACAAAACCAGGACTTTCTGGTGAAAGTATGGAGGTGCTTTAGAAGTGACCTCAGCCTTTATTTTTCTTCTGTTTCTGCTTCATAATTATTTGGATGGAGATTCACACGTTTATGAAGCTTTATTGTGAATCAGCTGTGAGGTCATGTGGTGTCGATGCCACTGAGTTTAAATACACTGAGTTTAAGGGTTTTTTCATCTGTCTGTCTGGAAAGCTGCTTGTTGAAAATAATCTACTGGCTAAAAGCCTTTAGTAACATCAGTTGCATTTTATTGCATCACGCTTGTGTTTGCACATGGGAGATTTCTGTCTTTGCTGTTTTTGTTTTTTCTTGAGAAATTAAAGGTTGGGGAGGCAATTTCAGAGCGGCTAGCTAAAGCAGCGAGCATCATAAGATCTCACCGTCCCTTCAGAACGCTCAGAAGTGATAGACTGATCACTTACCTTTCCTTTAAATTTTAGACATTGTTCAGTATTGCAGACAGATGTGAAGAGAGCGCTTGTGAATTTGCAACCATCATTTGTTTTAGTGGGCAGATTTCTTCTTCTGTCAACTTGCTATTCCTGTGTAAAAGCGAAAGTTTCTCTGTAAGTTTAGCTGTTATGATGCTACAAGGCAATGGTGCATATTTTCCTCACTCAGCACAGAAGTCAGCAGCACTGGACTGTATTTTTCACTAATAATGGAGTTTGGGTCAGAACAGAAGCAGAGGGAAAGAATCGGAGACATCAGTTTAATCCTGTGAGGTGGATTTATGGAAGCTGTGTGGCGGTCATTTGACCTCGGAATGACAGACTGTCTGAGATCAGACGTTTATTTCTCTTCCTCCAGTGCTTGAACTTTCACAGCTACACATGTGGTTGATTTATATCTGATGCAGGGTGAAAGAAAGACTGTGTGCTGTAGGTCTGGACTGTATATACTGACCAAATGGTGTTTGTTTTGGATGCATGGTTCTCATAGACCTACCTATAGTGTATAAGAGGAAATGTGTGTGTGCGTGTGTTTGTAAAAATATATATTTTGTGGCACATCTGTGTGTGATTTGTACAGTGTATGGAGGTGTTGCAGGAGACGCACCACACCTCCCAGCTTCTCTCACCTCCTCACAGAAAGCAATCTCACATCAAACCATCAAATAAAAAATCCATCCCCGCCCGGCCATTCTTTCAACTCCACCGCTGTGTGATGAACAGTCAGCTGTCAAATATTAAATCCGCAAACACAATGAAAGAATTCCAGCCCTCAGCTCCTGCTCCAGGAACTCGGCCTTCTCAGAAACCAGCTCCCAAATCTTCTACTTGGAAAATATTCACATTGACTGAGTTCCGAAAGGCAGAATTCCAAAGATGTGGAATTTGAATGAAAGCCTTTGCATCTGAAGACAATGTCCGCGTCTGAACCCTCGGGCATCTGCCTTCCTGCCTGGTTAGTCAATGAATAAACAAGCAATGTTTCTGTGTGAAGGGACCTTCTGAGGAAACTAGTTTCACAGGAAGCGTAATGTCAAGTGTAATGATGTAGAACAGGGGTGTTTAATTAAAGTCCAACCAGGTCCAACCTCTGAGTTCTTTCCCTGCAAAAGTGCTAACATTCATAATTTACACCGTTACACAAGAGTCAGTGGGTTTAAAAATTAAATCAAAATACATTTTTAGTGCAATACTACAGAACATTATCCCTGGTGATAATTTAGCATAACGCAATATAAATGCTCAATATTATATGATATTCTGTGTTATGTATGTATGTGTTTGTAGAGGTTAGGACTGTGAATCTGAATTATGATGTGCTCTAAAAGTTATAATAAATTACAGTTAATTTGCTATAATGTCATGGAATTAAAAGACAAAACTACACTCCCAAACAATTTGAAGGTTTGAAAGTTTAGGACACTGTCGGTGCTCTTTGTCTCTGAAGGGGTATTTCTGAGCAGTACTGATCCTATACTGGGAATCTCAGTCTCCCAGAACAAGCGTCTGTGTGCTGAACTCTCAGTCTTTCCTCAGGTTTGGATGTCGTCTGCAGTCTGAGGGTTTTGCGGCGGCTGCTCTGTCCGTGGTGCTGAAATCTGCTGCTTGTGTGGAGCTACATCACCTGCTCACATGTGTTGAGCCCCCGGCACTCTATTAGTGTTCAGTAATTGGCGTTCAGGCAGGCGGAGAGAGGAAGCTCATATCAGCAGCGCTATTATTAAATTTATTTGGAGAGCTGAATGTGTTTGTCCAGAGGGCTGTGTTGAGCTGGAGCTGACAGGGGACTGAACGCTTTTAAACGGCTGGAATATGTGTGTGATTGAACTGTGATGTGGTTTATAGTTATGAGCGGTTATGGCCATTAGATAAGTATGTGTGTGTTGGTTTTTCTTTTTCTGTTTCCTTCTCTGTGTAGCATATCAGTCTTTCGGTATTAACTCTACCAAAATAAATGTTTCTAGGAGTAATTTCTTCATCCAGTAGCATGCGTGTGTGTGTGTGTATGAAGTGTATTCATGCACTTGCAGCGTGTGTATAGGCATGTATGTATATATGTGTATCTGTTATTTTCACAACTGTTGTTTTCAGCCTGTTGATGTTTTTTGAACAGATGAGATCAGAGTGTTTTGTTTTTGACACCCCAGCTGTGCTCCAGAATTAGCTGAGCTTCATGTCTGGAGGACATGCATGTGATTTCATGAGGGCTTCTGTTTACTCAAACATCAGGACACATGACGGCTGTAGTTACGGGTGTGAGGAGCAGAGCACAGGGGCGTATCAGACGCCATCCGTCCGTCAGAACCAGTCACAGCCACTTTGGCTAAATTACAGAGTGTTTTCAGAGCCACCGATGTTTTCCATCACCTACAGAAATGTGACTCCTGTCAGCCAGATGTCCCTCAGCTCGTATGGACCTGTGTGTTCTGTTCTCTCATTCAGAGACTCTTGTGAACCAGTTTTGATTTGAATGATTTAAAATCTCACCTCAGAGCGAATGACCGGCTTCTTGTGCTCACACTTTACCTCACTGACGTGACAGGCGTGCTGTTATCCTGAAACGCAGCACTTCACTCGCTGACAAAACGAATTACGTTCTTCTATATCTTTGAATTATGAGAGAGAGAGATATTTTAAATATTTTAATTTGTATGTTTTTTATGTTTTTTGGTCGTGACACTAAAGGAAAGATTGTAAGAGAAAGATTGTACTGAATATTTTTCAGTATTAATATTTTAACAGTTTGGGTTCCAGCATGTGAATTTATTATCATTTGTTCTGTAAGTCCGCTCGCCCTCGATTAATCACGACCGGGTTTTAATAGATCTCACTGACCCGTTTCTGGCCCACTTCCATCAAATATATATATTATATAACACCTCATAACCATTTTGTAATTTATGGTTTTTGAAGAATTTCCTCCCTGTGTTTGTGTATCAAGCCTCCAGCCTGTCAGAAACGCAGTCAATTCAGAACTGCTGCGTGTCGTTTCCTGCAAACGACTGCATGAGGAAATAAATGACAATAATGCATCTTTCTGCCTGTTTGTTACCAGGAAAATCAGCATGTTTCAGTTTTATTGTTCTTTCTCTGTTATGGCAAACAGTGGCGTGACGTGTGTGCAGTCAGATGCAGAGATCTGACAGCTGTGCAAACAGGAGCTGCGCTGCCCTCACTGAGCAAAAAGTCACAGTTAGAGTTTGCTGCCAGAGTTCAGTGTGAAACTTCAGCTGGTGAGACTCTGTTTTAACTGCATTAAACTTCATCAGTGACAGATTTAAAACATAGTTAAAGGAAAAACTTCAAATAATTTGTTTGTAATTAGTACTTTATTGATGCATTTCAGTAATGAATGAATCATTTCTAAGCAGTATTTTTTAGTACAAAAGTGTCTTTATGTTAATTGAAAGTCTCATCAAATCACAAGTTTTGCAAATATATTTATGTAAAATATTGTCGTATGTGGAAAGAGCAGAACTACAAAATGTTTATCCAATTTTTGCTTCTTTACACACTTGCTCTGAAATGAGTATGAGATCTAGCTAGCTGGCTATTGCTAACCTCTGTAAAACTGTCTATCACAGCATAGCCTGTGAGGATGACACCTGAGACAGTGACCTCCGATCTTCACCTGTGACACACCATCATCATCATCAGATCTCACCTGCCTTCCCTCACCTACAGCTCAGACTGATCTCAGTGCTGTTCATGGATTCATGCACGAAATGAGAACAGCAGATGAAGTAAAATCAAAAGAGACAGACACCAAACGAGTCTCTGGTCGCACCACAGACCATTAGC
>JBAJNP010008817.1:8368-19429 GCA_036877545.1 Yasuhikotakia modesta
TGTGTGTGTGGAATACTGCTGCATTGTCTCTCGTTATGGAAATCACAGGGTGAAGTAACTCTTTTCTTTACTGTAGTCGTGACCAGTACTGAGACATGTCGGGTTCTGATCCGGGAACTTGAACAGGGACTGAGACTCCAGGGGAGATGAGTCCTAAACACAGAAACACAGAGACCCTAAAGTTTGTATAAAGACTTCTGTAGGATCTATAAGACCCACATTTGTTTAGAATTTTGCACTCTTTCTCTGCTATCACACTGTGGCATATTAAGATTTTAAAAAGTTCCTTAACATAATTATTAATGTTTGTTTCTTGAAGGAACAGTGTGTTATGTGTTACGTCTAAAATACTGTGTAGGACAAAAATAAAGACAATAATAGAGAAAGTCATGCATTTAAACTTCTACAGAATGATAATGCAATTGTTTGTCCATATATACACACACATATATGAACAAAACATTCATACCAATGTGAACATAGTATTGGGTTAAACTAGTATCTACTAATAAATATACTAATTGATGTAGGGCGTTAACATCACAAAGCTGGTACACAATGAACTAGTCTGCCTACCTGTTGAGGTGGTACCAGAAGTTGCCATTGATTGGCTGTTCATGTGTGCCTGCATATGAGGGGGGGTGTAAGTGTCGTAGCTCCGCCCATTCACTGACGGGCTGGTGGGCAGCATGCAGGAATAGGAGGATGTCTGGCTTGGCTAAAAAAGAATATAAAAATGTTTTCTCTACTTGCACAGCTGAGTTCCTATGACATAAAGTTAAACACATAGAAAGAGTTTGTGATGGACCGGGAAAATATCTCACAGGACATGGAGGAGAACGTGGGAGGAGCTATAGCTGATGTCACTCACTTGCATAGGCAGGTTGTTGGCCATTGTAAAGCTGGGCATTGGAGGCAGGCTGGTGTATGTGTTGGTCAGGGCTGTGTCTGATCTGGCCAGCATTGACCCTGTGGTGAAGGACACTGTTGGGAAAAGGCATGTTTTCTTCAGGAAATATACATTTTTAACCACTTGGATATTTACTGATGCTTCACAGCAGCAGAGGCTGAAGCGTGTTTAGGGCTCAGATTGTGGTTTACCAGGTGTGCTGGGTTGTGGGTTGGCCTGGTAGACGCTGGTGTTGAAGCTGCTGCTGATGGGAATGTGACTGGAGGAGTTACTGGCTTGTCTTCTCTGGTTCCTCAGCTTCTCTTCTCGCCTCCATTTGGCTCTTCTGTTTGAGAACCAAACCTGCAGGTCCAGAGCAGAGAAGATGAGTGTAAGTATAAACACAATCACAATGAAAAAGCTTCACATCTTAATATCTCACCTGTATTCTTGCTTCTGGAAGGTCGATTTTTGCTGCAAGTCTTTCTCTTGCAAAAACATCAGGGTAGTGCGTCCTTTCAAACTCTGAAACCCATTTGAACAAAGTTATTGCTTGACCATCAGCCAGGTAAATGAGTTTTAAAAACATCAGTGGTTTGTAGTTTTGTGTTTGACGTGAACTGGAGGAATCTCACCTTTCTCCAGAGCTTCAATCTGCTCCTGAGTGAAAGATGTTCTGTTCCTTTGTAGTTTTCTTTTCAACTGCAGACGCATTTGAGTCTCATCTGAATCTTCTCCGTTTGAGCTGATGGAGTTTGTGTTCTCACCACCATTGTCCTGCTGCTGACAGCTGTCTGCAAACAAACAAACAAACGTCTCATGTCAAGCTTTTACCATAAAGTCTCATGCAAATGACTTAATATCAGACATCCACAGACAATTCTTTCCACCAGAACAAGATTATTGCAGTATGATTTTTCAGATTCAGAATGCAAGAATTTAGAGAGCTGCGCTGCTGCATGTCTCTGAATGCAACCTAACGGTGCAACTGATGCAACACATCAGCCGCATGCCGGCCCTCATTCATGAGACTGAGATCCTCCATCAGGGAGGAAAAAGGAAGAACAAAAAGAGACATGCATCGCTCAGAGTGATACAACATCTGGTCAACAGACATTTCAGTCCAGTTCAACTTCTACACACCATTAATCACAGAACCCGGGTCAGAATTATGTGTTCATATCAGCCATGTGGGCCGTTTTTCTTTCTGCAAGCGTCTCTTATAGTGTATAGTTATATCTTTACTTATGAAACAATTTCAACATTCATTAAAATACATCATCTTTGACTGCTGAGTTAATCCTTTGAATATTTTTGTTTTTTAATTATATTTCAACATCTGAGGTAAATTATATATTGTTGCTTTCATTATGACTATCAAAGTCATAAATAATACATACCAACTTAAAATAAACTTTTAATACCACGAAAAGCTTTTTAACATGGTGAAAAGCTATTTAAAGACAACAAAGACATGTGTTTTAAAGACGTGTTTCAGAACTGAAAAGTCAGTTAACAATGACAGAATTTTTATCTGGAGTGAATTTCATTAGTATTTCATTACTTTAGACAAAACAAGTGGAAGGTTTTTTATGTTGACAGTGTAAATGATCTGAAATGTGGTGTTGAATGAACATTAACACACAGGATTCTGGGAAGGATGAGTCAACGTAACAAGAAACACTAAATGATTGTTTCCTGTTACCACAGGTCTACGCATGTTCCTCCAGAAGAAGTCAAACAACCTCTAATGAGCAAACACACCGGACAGAACCGAGCTCTCACAGACTCTTGCACATGACAGAAACATCTTCTGTCTCAGGACCGTTCGTTCTTCTCTTTCTCTCTCATGGGATGAGAATGAGGGTCACTGGAGGGGCAGGAGGTGCTGTATGGACACCTCAGCAGAAAACTGTTTGTAGTCACGCAGACCATAAAGAAACCATGATGAAACGACAGATACACTCCAGATTCATTAGCTCTCAGTCATTAATGAGCCTTTTCTTATCTGAGCTTGATCACAGCACCTCCATCTTTCTATAATCGTAGATGCTACATATAAACCTAAATAAATAAGATACTATTACAACATTATATACAATTAGATATAACATTACATTAATCTGCTATATTGTATAAGTTTAATAATATTTTTTATAAAAGTTTATTATATTATTTTATAAAAGTTTATTAAGTTTATAACAGTAATTGTTATGATTGCTGTTGTTTTGCTGTGTCTGTGATGATTGTTTTATGATGATGATAACAGTGATGTGATGATAACAGATGATGATAACAGTAATGTGATGATAACAGATGATGATAACAGGGATGTAATGATAACAGATGATGATAACAGTAATGTGATGATAACAGATGATGATAACAGTAATGTTATGATAACAGATGATGATAACAGTAATGGTGGTGTTTTGATTTATCATTAATAGTCTGTCTTACCCTGATTTGGTTGTCCTGACACAGAGGTAGCAGGGTACCATGCCGCTCGCGTCCCCCATGCCCCGCTCTGCCCGTTGAGCATTCTCAGCTTGTCATACATGCCATCTGCACCCATCTGTTGCTTTTCGCTAGCCAGGTTGCGCAGGACTCGGTTTATCGACGACACCTGAAAGATGTAGATCATCAGTTTGTGATGTTTGTGATGAAGCGTCATCACTCTCACCAAACAATGTTTTCTGTTGTGTTATTGTGCTACTTGCATACTTAGAAACGTATCAATTATTTATCTGCAAATTTATTTATCTGTATTTATCTGTGTGTATATTGTAAACAACTGCAGCTGATGTGAGAGCTGTTTAATGTCTGTTTAGTGATATATGTGCACACTTACACTGGGGATGTTGTCGTTGGTGCACACCCCCTCAGACAGCAGTCTGTCCCGAATCTCCCAGGCAAAGATAGACGGACACTCTCTCTTGTATTGTGCTATTTTGTTCACCACTTCAGGTGTGGCTACCCTTGGTTTGCTGCCTCCGATAGCTCGCGGTCGGATGGAGCCGGTCTCATAATATCTTCCCAGGATCTTACTCACACACCCGTTGGACACCTGAATGGACAACAATGTAGGCAATTCACAAACATTACTTAAGACTAAAAGTAAATAATGAAATGTACTTCGGACGATTATACGCTTACGTTGTTATTGTCCAGTTGGACTTTTGCATCATCATGAGTCTATGAACACAGAAAATAAACCTTAAATTGCTAGAATAATTTAATTTTGGTTGAAATGTTTGGTGCTTTTCTGGCAAGCAGTCACAGGTGAGGGTCACAATTTACAGTAGAGTTAAAAAAATAAAAATATATTTTTATGTTTGTATAACATAAAAACATATTTTTATAATGTCTATATATTAGTGTGAAATATAAAGTATAATCTAAAATATATTAGAGTGTGAAAGTGCTGCTCGATTCTTTTGTAAGACTGCCACTGTAATTAATTATATTTATTAATAGTGTTTATTTACGAAGTAATTTATCACGTAGTGTTGCCACGGTCATTATATGTGACCATGAGAGATCATTAGAATCCCTGAGAATGACTGATTACAACTAATCACAACTAATCACAGCTAATCACAGCTAATCACAACTAATCACAGCTCTTAACTCGGACTCGTACAGCTTGTAGGTGTTCAGATGGGTTGAAAAATTACCTGCAGGATTCTGGAGATGTCGCAGGGTCGCGCTCCGCTGTGAGCCAGTTCAACAATCTTCTGTCTGGTGGAGTCCGGTAAGGGTCTTCCGTTCACAAACACCCCTCCGAGCTGATTGACGCCGCTGTGACCTGTCACACAAACACACCACAAACTCTTCATCTGTTCTTCAGTAGGTGTCAGGAATAAAGCTGTTCTGCTCGATCTGAGAGTAAAACCTTATAGAACAGTGTTCCTGTTGTAAAAATACACTACAAGAGACACTTACTAAAACAGTTCACTTAAAATGCATTATACAATTATCAATAATAAACCACGTCGACCTTTGACATTTTATACATTGTCAGGTTTGATTGCTGTTGGACGCAGGTCAGCGTGGCCCATACAGTCAACACTCCTAATGTCACTCGATCAATACAAGCGCAGAATCCACGGTGAGATGACCTTCTAGTCAGAACATCTCCATTCAAGTGAACTCAAATGTTCCTAATCACATGAGGTTTCAAGACTCAACTGCACCCCAAACCAATGCCTGATGATGAAGTACTGGTGTTTAAAACACAATACTATAGTAAAGCAGTAACCATTTAAAATCACGTCATTACCTGCAACAAGCGATAACAATTACAACATGTTCCACAGATGAAGAGCATATGAGAAGCATGACGCTCATTTCTGTCGATGCAGCATGAATATGATAAAAGCACGACGCGTGTGAGAGAGAAGCGTGATAAATACACATACCAGTGATAAGAAAGTCCAACGCAAAGTCAATTCAGAGCCTTCAAATAACGGGATCCGCATCTCGCGCAGTGTGTGTGTGTGTGTGTGTGTGTGTGTTGCTGCTCTCTGTTCGCTCCTCTGACTGCAGGAGCCAGAGCTTCTGAGCAATAAATAAGCTCCAGATATAGCCGGGGAAGAGGGGGACATGTCTCTGACATTCGTCTGCACACTAAACTAGCTGCACGTCAACTTTGAGCTTAATTTCTGGAAATAGGCGGAGGTCGCCTCGGATCGCGCATGTGAGCCTCATTGAAAAGATCAGCCGCAGCACTTGTGGCAGGACTGTCACATTATATGACGCCGCTGTGCTTTTGAGAAACGCATCGTCAAGACAAATGGTAGCAGGATAAAACGACCCTTTCTGACTGCATCTGGGTATCAGACGAGACCGGACTCCGCTCTTGCTGCCCTGGAGAAACATGTTCTGTTAGTTGCGTCCACGGGGACGATGCGCGGGCACGAGGAGCGCGCAAACATATTAAAAGTGACAAACATCTTTTAAAGACATCAGACTGTTTGGATCCTGTAACAAACCAAATATCTGTTTGTTACACAATACAAATTACAAATAAAACGCACAATCGTGAGATAAATATTGGGAAAATTATCAGCCTGGTTATATTCGATAGAATAAAACAGATTTTAGATGTTACGCCATTAAATTCGCCGACAAAATATTTTAAGGGACCTGCTATAAAGATAAACATGTTTCATATATAATTAAAATACCTTTATTTTTAATGTAACTATATTTAATTAACCTTAAACTATAGTAGCGATGGCTTCACTAATACGCGCAATAAGCTTGTGCTAATCTCTCCAGATCTCGTGTCCCGATCCACTGCTATCCTCTCTGGATTAGCTGAGTTTAATGGACTCGTTTATCAACTATCAATTAGATGGACTCCACAGTCAGACAGAAACAAGAGTCTGTCTATCATTATGAGGCTCAGAGGTTAATAAGAGAGGAGAGCTGCACATCTAATGGAGAAACATATGTTGTACATTTCTTCAGACTACAGCGGAAAATCTGCACGTTTAAAATGACGTTTCTGGGTAATTACATGTATAAGTGTAACGATGCATTTATGCTTCAGTCGTGCCGTTTGTTGCTATTTTCGCAACATTTCAGTATTGCGCTATTTTTGACCCTCACTCTAAAAACACCATCCCGACAGACTTTATGTGGTCTCCTGTTATCACTGTATAATCCATTATTTACAAATATTTAGGTTGTTTGCATTTGACGGAATAATATCATTAAAATAATACACATAATCAGTAATATAATACACATGAACACATACATTAAAAGAGACAATTCCAACAGCATTTATCATATGTGAGACATTTTGTCTTACAGAAAGTGACAAATGTATAATGGATGTGATGCTGCCGCGTGTGGACTAACAGTTTCACCCTGAAACTCTTAAATAAAGTCCAGAACTCCTCAGAAGTTTTACCAGCCAGAGCTGCAGTAATAATGATCTCCTCGCTCTTTATTCTTCATTTTTATGTGCGTTAAATCTGCTCGCAAACGGACTTTGTTTTTCTTTAAAATGCATAAGGTGCATTTTAAAATTAAAGGTGAATGTTAAGCGTTTGCGCGTCAGTGAAATAAACTAAAATTCAATACTAGATTTAAAAACATTCATATTTGCACTCCATACTTAAGACTTTACAAGTTCCCCCTTTAAATGCAATGCAACGCTTTGCTTTGAAAATATGTTGAAAGGCAAAGGGAAAACAAATGCCAAGATTTCTTTAAAATAAGCAGTCTTTTATATTATATTAAAGCTATGTTATATTTTGTGCTTGACAGCTGTGCTTAATAAGAAAAACACTTACTGTTTTGCATCATGGAGGCGACCCCAGATTCCCACGTGGGCTGGTTATGATATTCTGTTAATGACAGAGGAAAAGGTTACATTAAAATCCATTTAAAGCGGGTTGTATATTGCAACAGTTCCGTCATTGCATTTACGGCCGATGAGTTGGTGCAAAATCATTCGTGAAAATCTCGTCCATGTTTCGATCACTTACTCCTGGCATAAGGCAAAAAGTTTTAACAGTAATAAATGAACATTTTTAAATGATTAAACCACTGTAAAACGTGGACGCTAACCTGCATGTTGCTCCTGTAAGTGTGTTTTCTGAAACTTTCTGTAAACTGAGTTGGTTGTTTCGCGCAATTAAACCGAATGTGAGCCCCCGCAGCCCGGCGTCCTGGTGGTCTGTAAAACTGTTTTCAACCTCTTTAGATCTTCTCATCAAAAGTGTACAGTGACATACGCTGTCTACTGCGCATCAGTGCCCTAAAAAGTGAGACCGGAGGGGGGTAAGCGTCTTAACAAAGCCTGCTGGAGCTCATTAATGCGCCTCTTTTACCTTCTATACCCAAACCCAGCAAGCACAACTCGGCCTCCGCAACTAGCAACACACAGCCTCCCACTAAACGTACCAATACCCGGGCGAACACAAAGAGCCGAGGGCACCCAGCCCCCAGCCCAGCGTGCACACACACGCACACGGCACCGTCACTTTCCTGATGACCGTGACCCGGTGCCCGAACCCCAATGCGTGTTTCTGTTTGTGTGCTTGGGGGAAATAGAAAAGTAATTTCGCGTTATAAATATCTGAAGGTGATCGTGTACGGGTGTCGGTTGTTAGGGGTTGTAAAAGGACGCAACAGCCCAGTAGGCGCTCAATTGGGAAAAAACAATTGCAATAAAGGATCTATTCAGAAACATTGCTAAAAAGGGGCCCAGCGAAGGCAAGTCTTTGGTTTCGTTTTCTCCCCCTTACGCTGAAATAACAAAACTGGTGTGTGTGTGTTTTAGTCGCTCGTTTCCCAGACTCAGAGGCCTCGCTGATACTGTGCTAAACTTTTACAATGAGATCTGAAAGTGTCATAAACTTGTGTGAGTCGCAATGTTCACGAAATGGACCTATTTGCGTTTTATGTTCCATGTTATTTTATTTTACAATGTGTTTATGTTGTTATTTTATTTTACAAGTTCATTTTTAATATGAATCAAAATGATAGCTAGTGATTTGTGCGAATGAATTCAATAAGGAATTATTAAAGTTGAAAATATGATCCCAGCTGGTGTTATTATTTTGCGCGTGATATAAAGAAACGGTATGTTAAATAATATGGCTCAAAAACATTTTATTTGCAAGAAATTGCAACCCAGCCAAGACGCCTCCACGCTAATAATGAAATATTAAGATTTAAGCACCTTACTGACTTCTGCGGAGAAGCGTTCATTGTGCGCATTTAAGTCTCCGTAAGTGCCTTTAGACTCCGCGTGTTTCTGTTAATCATTTATCTACCATCGCAGAAGCGCTTGCTGTTGTTTATGAGGTTAGCTGGGATCTAATCTGCATCTCTTTCGTTTGTGTAATCCTTAACTACAATTGTTTTAATTAAACACGCTTATTCAGGAAATTGTGTTCTCCATAAACACCATTCTCATGCAGACCCGCATCTGTATCCCTACAAAAGCGCAGTGGGAAGTTTTTAGGATGTGACATTAACATGCTGTAATCATCTTACTGCGCTATCGATGGAAACTTTTGTCTTTGGAGCCACATTTATTTAGCGAATGTTTATGGGCACTTGAGTGTCC
Organism: Yasuhikotakia modesta; assembly: GCA_036877545.1. Lineage (NCBI taxonomy): Eukaryota > Metazoa > Chordata > Actinopteri > Cypriniformes > Botiidae > Yasuhikotakia > Yasuhikotakia modesta. The sequence continues at coordinate 17,350 of JBAJNP010008817.1, forward strand.
TCAGCCTAACGCTATTGGTACAAAAGTAACTCGTGTCTACTAGTTAAAGTGTGTATGTACTGAAAAGTAGGCCTTGAAAATATTGGCTGGTTGCTAAGATAGTTGTAATACGTGTCAAGCTTAAAGATTTCGGAGGTATTAAAACTGTAACTGTTACCTAATAATTTCATTGACTGAAATCAGTATGTTCGGCAAATTAATCTTTATGCAACTGATAATTATTCGTGGGAAGTGCATTTGTCTCTTAAATGCTGCGTTTTAACCAATATTTTAATATAACATTTTAAAAACACAAATAATAAAGACGTGGGTGTCGGTACATGTAAGTATATAAGCGGCCCGGTCAGATTCGGCTCTAGGTTGATTAATCAAACTGACACTTTTGTCATCGGGTCACTGCATTTCTCTGTAAAACTGCCGCCCAGGCCTAATGTGACTCAGGACTGCCCTAAAATATGTGACACTTTCCTATCAACAACACTTAGAAACAGCAGAGCAATAAATGCAATGCATTTCAAAAGGAGTTACAAACTTAAAGATTTACCCTTTATTTATTTATCTGACTTGCACGACAATCGTGGTGATGTTAACACCAGCATAAGAAGAAGAAAACGCTTGTATTTACAGCTCGGTGACTAACTTTTATGAGTTGGGATTGAAGCGCTCACCTTTCTGCGGCATTCCGCTCCCGCACGAGCCCGTCCGAGTCCCGCGGAAGATGAAAGTCTTTCTCCAACAAATGCGTCTCCTCAGAACAGCTAGTTTTCCAGCCTTCTTCTGTCTGAAGGGGGATCGCCTGCGATGGAGACACACAGTTGACAGAGAGCAGAAATGTCAAGGCTGCGCAGGGACCGAGAGTGAGCGAATGAGTGAGTGAGCGAGAGAGGGAGTGAGAAAGTGGAGGCGCTCGAGGGAGAGAGAGGGGGAGAGAGACGGGGTTGAACACCTATGCTGATTGGTGATAGTAATGATGTATTAGTCTGTCTTTCCCCGGGTGCAGCTCTTTAACTGCTCCATTAGAGATGCGCTGACGTGCTAGCAGAGGAACACAAGGCCTCGGTGCGCGTTTAAAGCTACCAATAAGTGCGCACGTGCAAATGCCGAGCGCCACCCTTAAACTCAAGCAATGCTGTTTAATGCAAACCAGTGTTTCTTGTGTAATGTCTTTATCACGTCACCGCACGCAAAACGACCTGATAGTGTCCTGTGATTTTGCGTTGGAAACATCCAACAGTGTGAGAAGCCTAAATCAGGTCACTGTTTACTGTGCGTTTGCATGGCAAGCCTGCTGAATAACACAAGTAAACCACAAGAGGACCTGTACTCAGATTGCTGCGCGAGGCTTTTACGGCCGGAGAGATGTGGTGCTCTACGGCACTGACACAAGCGACCTGTTGACAGCTGTGGTCTGAAAGAAGCTGTTTGCTCTGTGCATTAAGTGCACTTGCAAATGGTCCCAGTAAAACAAACGCAAACACTCTCCACGTGCTTTTGTTGACCCTCTCGTGCTCACACAACACTTTTCCACCTGATCTGAGATTGGAGGTTACCTCCGTGTCCACGTGACGCTCCATATTTGATCCCTTCACTAGCTTTATGATGCTATCGTTTATTCACACACACACACACACACACACACACACACACACACACACACACACACACACACACACACACACACACACACACAGTCGAAACAACACGAGATCTGTGTTTCTGATGGAAATATGAGATGGTTGAGCAGGGAATTAAGTAAGGATGACATATTGCGCTCAAAGTACGGAAAAGTCAGAGCTCATCAATAAACTATTTAAAGATGAATAAGGGCCCCTGAGACCCATTTCGTCCCTGACTGTGTCACAAAAAGAAGACAAACGACACTGCACAGTTAAAGACATCTGAATGAAAGAGAGGGATAATGAACAGCCCTGAAGAGTCTGTCTTACTCCAGAAATCCGCGAATCAGCTCTTCTCTGTTCTTTAGTCTTTCCCTGTTCTGTTTAACATTAATATGTAAAAACATTAATATGCGCTTCTAGAAATGATTGATTTTTTTTATTTTCTTATATAATACTAGAGA
>JBAJNP010008818.1:0-19428 GCA_036877545.1 Yasuhikotakia modesta
GTTCTTACAGGTGGTCCCGGTTGGCCGACCCCAGGTTGTCCAGGAGGCCCTGTGGGTCCCTGTTCCCCAGCAATCCCCTCTGGCCCCACTGGACCAGGAACACCCTGTCAAATTAGTGACTCCATGAGGAAATTAGCTAATGGCAATGAGTTCGTTTTTAAATCAATTATAAACAAAACTAAATTATACATTCAATGTTACTGTGCGATCAAACCATTCATTTGATCATTAAATGTGGTCACTGGGAATCGAACCTGTGACCTTTCAACTCCCAACACAAGACTCTACCTCTATCAGTTTGCCTTACCTTTTGTCCTTTAGGGCCCACCACACAAATAGGATTAGCTCCACCCTGTAACACCCAAACCCAAGACAGAATCATTAGCCTGAGTTCATTCAAAGGCACCTGGCAGTAAGAAAATCCCATATACAAACAAAAAAAACCTGCAGCAAGAATTAAACCAGTTCGGCTCGCCAGGGACTTGAGGATTAGCCAGATAAACAGTTTAAAGCTAATTCCAGATATGCTACTTTTAGTTAAAGCAAATTCCACATCCTCTTAGGCTGGTTGTATGTAGAATAGAACAGATTAAGCTTAATGCGATCCGACTGTGCATTTAAAGGAATCAATGAGGCAGCATTGATTTGTGAGTCTTTGTTGGCTTATGTAATGTAGCATTAGCAACACTTAACACATAAAAAGATATCTAATGAAAAGACAGCATTGACTCTTGGGTAAGAATTTAATGCGCGATGTTTATACAATGGCTTTTGCTCTGTGAATATACGGAGCCACTCTGAACCGCAGAGCAGGAATCGCAGAGTCCTCACATATGAAAACAAACGTTTTTGTCTGTGATAGATTAAATGGCTATTTGCATTTGTACAAATATAGTCCTGCAACAAAACAATGAGGTATAACAACATGTCTTTGAACTCTATAATAAACCTAGAGGAATTTGCACACAATCTAAATGAATCAGAGGATAAATATGAACTAAACATGAAGATAAATGCATCTTACATCTTTGCCTGGATTTCCATCCGCCCCTGGCGCACCCACCTCTCCTTTCTGACCTTTGCCCCCCTGAAGGCCAAGAAAATGAATCAGAAATAAGCAGAAAGCCATCCCATCACACCAAATGGTGCTACATTCACTTACTTTCAGACCCACAGCTTCTGCCCAATTGGCAGTCAGACCCTGTCAAGAGAAGAACGGGTGAATCAATAGCCAGAAACAGTATCAAGATATCCCCCCTGCTTAGTGAAGACTGCTGAACAAACATTCGATCGCAACTCTCTCAGACGGGGATAGCAGACACACACACACAAACTCACACACACATACACACACACACATACACACACACACACTTACCGATTCACCCTTCTCTCCTTTCTCCCCCTTGGAACCTTCTAAGCACTAAAACACACAGACAAATCATCCAAGTTGCTAAACAACTGTGTGCAGTGTTACACTGAGTCTGAGGCCACATTAAAAATCTAGGATTTTGTACCTAATTGAAACCTGGAAATAAACTGACAGTCCCAGCATTTGAAAAAAGAAATTTTGACATTAAATGAAACATTTTTTCAGTGCCCAAACTAAATGGATCAATACAGGAACTGACCTACATTTGGTTTATAAGCCAATATGCTTATACACAACCATGATCAGTGATTTTGCTGCCCACTATCAGATGTAAGCCAACGTGAATACATGCTATTATTAAATCAATATTGGGACATGCCAAATCATAACAACTGTATACTGCTTATAAAATCTTTTATTCAAAAGGGATATGCAGGCAATGTATCTTAAAATAAAGAAGAGTAATTTATCAAATTAGAATAATGCTAATAACGAATTTTCACCAGTGGTCTCGGATTTTGGCTGTACAGCACCCAGAACACAAATCATTTTCTCTTCATTCTGTGTTAACGCCAGGAAGTTAATTTTTCTCTGAATAAACACATCAACTCACTCGTCCCGGCACTCCAGAACCAGTGCAGTCCAAACCCTGCAGAATGAATCAATTCACAACAGATTCATGAACAGTGAGGCAAACAAAATTCAACATTACAAACATTACTGTACAGTAACAAGCAGAAATGTCAGCTATTATCATGGAAACTTCTTAAAATTGTAATTTATGAATATTATTAATGTACTAAGAGATATAAATGAACGTTTCAAATAGTTGGCTAAGCGGGATCACTGGCAACGAATCGGGATCCTAATGAGACGTTTTATAAAATATGCCAAAATAAACAGCGTGGCAGACATTTTTCCCAGCATGCCTGGGCAGAGAGTGGGAGGTGCTATCACAAACATTTAAATCCCTTCATTTGCTTTATGCGTATTAAACATAATATGATCCAATTCAATCTCTTACCCGTTCTCCTTTATCTCCTTTGGGGCCTCGCTGACCTTCAAACTCCTCCTGGAAGGCCTGCAATACAATCAACAGTTCATTGTAGAAGCACAGTGTAGTAACATCAGTGCTAAACCAGCTTGGACCAGGATGGAAGTTCACGCTGGTTTAAGCAGGGACTAACGTGTGACTATCTCCAGTTTTGTGTACGTGCAAAACTGGAACAGAGATTGTGGTGGAACTGGAATTATGGTGGTAACCAGGAAACAGTTCTTGGCACTGAGCTAAACATCTGTGCAGGAAAACCAGTTACTACTACTGTAAATCTGAGCACCATGCCATCAAAGCACTGATGTTTTATAGCGGATCTGCCATCTATAGATCAGCTTATATTTTCAAACGCATCAATAGATTTTTAATATTCTCCAAGCCATGATAAACGTTCTTGTTCCAAGGGCAGATAACAGTGAATGCAACACACATGCATGCAAAACCTGCAGACTGCCTATGCGCTGTACATGCAGCGTTTTCTGCATGACATTAATGTGTAAGAGTATCAAAACACAGCCTGCGCATTGGGAAAAAACATTTAAAAAATGGGAGTTTTATGGGAATTTTATACCGTATTGCGTCTCCATCAGTATATAGGTGACAGATCACAATACACCAGTTTTGATTTGGTTGTTGTTGCATGTGTTGGCCTGTGGGTGGCAGTGAAACATTGGGTTAAATTGCACATGAACGCAGGACCAGAGCTCTCATGGGAGACCAAGATCAATAAAAACAGACAAATCCTCGCGGCAGCTGCAATGCAGCTGAATTTACTTATAAGTAGCTGTTCGTTTTTAGTGGAAGAGCTCAGTTAAAACAAAAAGACCCGAGTCAATAGTTTATTAAAGGTTTATTGATTCTGCAATGATAACAAGTCTGTTTTACATGCTCATATGCGGATTACTAGCTTAATCAGCAAGCCTTCCTTGGTAAACCAGTTTCATTCCCATTACAACTGAACCCTGCCGTTGTCAGCTGTTTATTTCAATTGAAAGCAGGTTAATGTTTCTCTAATAAACAAGACAATATTAAACAGTGCAGAGAGGGAACAGGTGACAAACTTAAAGCAGTTTTGTATGCAAAACATGGACGGTTTGCTTACAATGCACGAGGGTAGAACATTTAACTAGCAAACGCAAGTCCCTGCAGAACCAGGCAGTATAATAACATACAAAATGCTTTAGTAAATTATCTATGTGTTTGTGTCAACATTCCTCTCACTGCAACTCGGAACGCTGAATTTATATAGCTTATATGATGGAGCCTGCAGGGCCGTTTTCCGGTTTGGAGCGTTATAATTTGAGCCTGTCTATTGTTGGTAATGACAAATACAAACAACAAATATTTCTGCAGACTTTTAAACAACTTACTTTTTCTGCCCGTTCCTTGGATCCAAGGATTGTCTGTACAGCATTAAAATAAAAAAGGTGATTTATAAAGTAAAACACAGAGAAGGAGTCACATAACTCCAACAGTTGACAGTTCTGTTAAGCAATATGCTAAAACCCCAAACAAACTATACAGTATGCACAATAAACAGACGCTAAGATGCTAGCAATGGTTATTGTCATAGCAGAATAATAATTCACTTCAAAACACTTTCTCTTGTTCCTCATTGTTATCTGAGCATTTTTTTCTGGACTGATGTTGGTGTACAAATCAGTGTTTGCTTTATACAGTTCCCAATGTAATGCCATAAAACTGTTACAGTGAGTTTCATCAGTGTGATCAACTGCAAATATGAGTCTTTTAAAAAGCAAATGAGAGAGAGAGAGAAGGGTGGTGGGGAGTGCTGAGAGACATTATTTGAAAGAGAACATCAGGGACAGGCAGAGAAACAAAAGATGTGTTTGTGCAGCAGATGTGAAAGTAGATCTTCGAGTCATGTCCGAGCATGGAGAGCAAACACAACATGAGGAAAGGCTTGGAAAAACAGGGAAAAACAGGAACGAGAAGATGACAGGAAAAGTGCTCAGTGCCCAATTCCCAGTCATGCCCTGGGATCCAGTTTAGAAATTACTAAGAGACGGACAAACAACAAACACAGTTCCACTGAGAACATGAAATGAGCATGTTGCCCGTATAGCTGCGGGGCTGCATGGGATGCAGGAAATTATGATGACCTATTCCCAAACTGCATTGGAATGTGTGCATGAATAATGCAGGAGGCTTTAACTGCGACGGCGCAGCTCTCTGTGCATGAATTTCACCCTGGTGGTGAGCTCAACGGACAGAGAACGTAACCACAGAAGAATGCTGGGATTTTTGGGCTTTACTGCAGTATAGATGCTGGATTTGCATGGGAGGAAGGGGTTAATGCAGTAGGCTAGGCTAAAGCTATCAGCCTGGAACTCATTACAGTCTGTTGAAAAACACAGACACTACAGACAGTAACCTGGGTGAGGGGCAAACACAGAAGCATGTGCGAGAATGTGTGGGGTTTATTCCCTGTCTGCATATGTACAGTAATATATACCATACCATGAGCAGATTAATAAAAAGTGGTCTTAGAAAAAGTCTGTTCTTCTATGTATTTGCAGTTGAGTTCACAGCTGTCTGATTACGATTAAATAGAAGAGTTCCTGAAATGAACCCAAACATGCACACAAATAAACTCCCCGATGCATAATCTCAAACACGCCTACAGTAACACACACACAAACACACACACATCCTGAAATTCATTGCTTCTGCCCGGTGTGAGGAAAATGTTAGCAAAATACAAAATACATTAAATATAAAACCTTATGAAACAGTTTGAAATCAAAAGTCTTTAAAATCAAAAGTATTTAAAGTTGATAGCAAATTCTGATGTATGCACACATTTAATATTAATTATTATACATTTCTTGGCAGACATAAACAGCAGACATAATTATTTTGCTTGGTAGAATAATCATCATAATTTTTAATATCTATAAATTATTCAGTAACTCATTATTGAACATGTAACAAAATAAGTTTTTGCAATATATTTCGGATGTTGCTGTTATGAGGCCATGTGTTCTACCGATTATACAAAAGGAAAAAAGCTATCGTTTCTGGGCGAGTGTCTAAAACTCTTACGTGCCGTAGAATGACTGTTTCAGGTAATGGTAGAATTGTGTTACAATTTGTGTTACTGCTATCAAGGGAAGCGGTGTGAATTCAGAAAATGTATGTTCCCATTTAGCAAACGTGTGTGTGAATGGAGCGTGAAACTGGTGCAACTGATCCAGATTAAAGGAACAATTTGTAATGCATTGGGTATTGCTAAGACACTGTTCACGTCTTACTGTGCATGACTATGTGTGCGAGTGCAAATGGTGGTTTGAGTGGGTTTGGCTAAATGAAGTGGCCTCTGGATATGATTATGCTGCATGCGCTGTATATAAAGAATGATACAATATACGTGGCAGGCGGAAGATACAAGACCAGTTGGAGACCAGCTGAGGACTCAAAGTAATGTATTCTGTTTAACAGGACTGCTAATGATCGTGACTCACTGCTGCCAGCAGAAACCACAGGCCCACACCGACTTCACAACTGTTCTGTTCCATAAACAGAAACTCCAGTTCAGTTCAGTCATTCTCCACAGCGCCGCACATATCCTTGCTTTTCATTGTCTGAGAACTAGTGATGATGTCAACTGAGAAACTGCTGATGAAATGTTTCTGTGTAAAATAGCTCTTCAACAAACCCAGAAAAGAGCGACTTAAGATTGTTCCTGAGAAAGTCACTGACAACATGGGGTTCGCTGTCTTTTTAGACAACAGACATAAACAATGTCAAAATTTAAAAAACAAAAAACCCAATTTCATTACACTGCACACCACCTAAACTCTTTTCACACTTTAAATGGATCCGATTCAGACTTACAGTAGCAACAGCTGCTGTTTCAAAAGAATGACTTTTTGAACTGGAGTCACTTCCAAGAAAGATCTTTAAAAGGAAGTCAGGTGTGTTTTGAAGACCTGAGAGTGAGAAAATGACACGTTTACCTCTGCAAAGGGATTGGGCACAAACTCCACCTGGTTCTCAGCGGCTCGCCGACTCTTTGGGGCATCGGGGGGGCACTGTGAAAGGTCAAAGTTCAAACAGAGATATTATAAGATGAAGCCAAAAATTTGCCCTACTGTATGTAGACTGCAACGTCTGGGGTCTATTAAACCCACTTGTTTGAATACCAAAACAACCAGTCTTCCAGGTTTGATAGATACCGCATGTAACCTTTAAAAGCTGCAGCTGTATGTGCTGTAATTTACAGCATCTCTCCTCATCTAAGAGATCATAGCTGACTCCAATCCTCATAAGCAGCCGAGATCAAAAGTTGAGGGGAAATGGTTGCCCTTGTTTTCCCTGAGCACCAACCCAAAACAACATCACACAAAGATCTGCTGGCTTCCAAATAAAACAGAAACATTTCTGCTTTGGTGACACGGCTTTAACGCTTTTTAAGTCTCTCCTTACAAACAGGCACCTAATATATAAAGGGAATAATCGTTTACACAAGACTACAAACACCATCTGGCACAAAGCTAATGACTTTAATAGTTCTTGGCTGTGCAAGACGTTTGAAACATCCTTTGATCCACGTTGAATTTTAACTGCCAACAGCAAAGAATTGGCTGTACCTATTCTCTCATACACTTCCTGTCACAATAAGTTTACAGGTAACAATTCCCAATCTCGGATTCTTACTATTCCAGTCCGTGGGAGGCTTTATAAACATGCAACATGACGCATTCCTGCGAGTCATTTCGATTTAGCAGATCTTGCCAATTCTCTGATCAATTCAAAGAAGAGGAACACCAAAATCTCAAATCCTAAATCCTCAAACAAAGCCACACTCCCTGCAGACGTCCCGACGGGAGGCACGTTACTGCCGGAATCTCAACAACTGAGTACAGCCACAACAACAGTCTTGTTGACAGACAGAACGCATCCTTTCTATTACCAAGACATGAGGGGTGTGTATGCAGTGCATAAGCTTCACTTTATCTGCCTCTAATACTTTACAACAATTACCCGAGCTCCTGGAATCTCACAGCACGCCTCCTGAATGGCCAGAGAGGGGTCGCAGTACACCGTCACCTGCTGTATGTCAATCTGCAGAAACAGATAAGAGTGAAACGCGTTACAAACATGCAGCAGAACAATGGAACGTTATGAGTACTGAAAATGGAGTAGCAGCAGTATTCAAAATGGATCTATCCATCTCTCTCTCTCACTCTTTCGCTCTCTCACTCTCACTCTTTTGCACTCTCTCGCTCTCTCTCTCTCCCTCCCTCTACATAGAACAGCAGTTTATCTTGCTGAGGTCTGACTTTTTAGACAAGTGTGCACAGTAATGTTAGCCCTGAAGAAAAGCGCCTGTGGTCTTCCCTCTCTCACACATCCGCTGATATACGCCCCTGACAAATATGCTTGCAAACCTCCCCAGTAGACAGGATGCCTTGGGCAAAACCTGCGGGAAGCCAGCTTATTGGAAGCATCAACTTCCGACATATGCATTAGTATTAGTGTAGCATTCAATTATCAGAGGAGTTGAAAGTATTTGCAGTCATTCATCTAAATGACATCACGGTACTCCAAGCTTTGCCCTTTGTATTGCAAAAGACTGGTAATATAGCCTGCTGTTATCTCTCTATCATTTATAGCTGTGCTTCCCTGTTGTTTTCTGTCTTTTGTATATCCCCACAGCCCCATCAGTAGGACTAAAGAATAATTTAACTGACCCCAGACCAGTTATGCGTTTCTTTTATCTTATATTATATTGAATATCATTTAGCATCATCATTTATTGTATTAAAATGTCAAATATTACAGTTTTCACTTTTTAACCAAAACACAATAAAGCGTTTTTGAGAAAACCTAAACTTAAGTTTCTCACAGGGAACATGAACTTCTAAAAATCACACCTCACCTCAACAGGGGCAGCATCAGTAGCCCTCATACCCAACAATGTGTGTCCCTTGTTGGCCAACGGACCCCAGAGCTCCAGGGTCTTGGTCTCACTGGAGCTACAGTCCACATGCAGGAGGGCAGCATCTCTCTGCAGACTCAGAGCCACTTTATGCCAACGCATGTCCGTCAGAAGATCCACTCCCTCACCGTCAAACACACAGCCCACCATGGTCCCCTCGGGGTCGGCCCCTCTCATCCGCAGAGCCAGGTTGCCATCTGCACCATTCCAGTCCAGCGAGAACTACAGGAGTGAGATAAACGGGTACAGAGAGAGTTGACAGCTTTATTTTAAAAATATTATTTAGCCAGAAAAGCAACAAACTAGAAATGCCCAAAACTAACGTTCTGCTACATCTGTCTACGGCTGCTGAATCGAGAAAATTTACTGCTTGTAAATATTTCTTACCAGCCATAAATCTTTTTCTGTGTTATTTATAATCATTAAACAGTCTGACAAAGGAATTATTTTTTCCCAGCGAAAGTCTTGAAGATTTGAGAGTGACAGATGACTACGAGGGAATAAAGACCTAAATTTAAATTGGCTTGTCACACAAAGCGATTTTATTTCTTCAAAACACATGGAGCAAATGGCATGAAACATACAGACTGCTTTTAATGTATTCTTATGATGCTCTTTAGTGATTATAAAAACTGACACCACTAGTTCTCTTTTTATATCTATGGAAAAAGCAGCTAAGTTTTTATTCAAACTTTCTTCTAATCAACAGAAGATTGAAAATCATAATTTGTGTGTCATGAGGTTGATTATTTGATGACTATTTCTATTTATTTATTTATGTTTATCTGAGGGCTAGTGAATGCTCATTTTGGACCATTTTTAGTACTAGCTTGCAATTCTGTGCCATTAGTGGTACCAATGTTTTCAGAAAGGTATCTAAAATCCATTCCCTACTAAAATCCATTGGTCAACTAAACAGACAGTATTGGTTAAGCTAAAAATGCTGGTTGTGTCGGGCTGGTTTAGATCACACAAGCCGTTAAAACAAAAGCAATGTCTGAAAGGGTTCGTCTACAGTACAGACTTGAGATGAATGCAAGCACACCTGAGGATAACCGTGTTCATCTGAAATGTGGAAAAGATAAATGTTATCCTTCAGGTTTTTCCTCCTTAACAGCAAGGTGAAGACCAGGGTGAACTCCTCGGGGAGCCCATGAGGAAACACTTGACTGAGGAGAAAAATATGTGGTAAGACTACAGCACACTTTACAAACAAATAAACGCAGACTGACACACAACATAAATATGTTTCAGCCAGTGAAGGCCACAGTATCTCTGTATTAATGGTACTGGGATACAGATGAACAGATAACCTCTGACACTAATGCTGGAAAGACACACAACCCAGCCACCCACATCTTCAATCTCTGCTTCTATCTCTGGATAAACAGTTTGCCTGCCTTGGTGGGTCAAGGGTAAATAAACTTTAGGAATGTGTTTACCTTCTCAAATCCACGGAATGTTATACTGCTGTAATACATTTGTTGCAGTATATAGTTTGTGTACTTTGAAAAGCATGCAAACTTTTACATTTGCTAAAATAAGCAGTACATAAGAGGGATTACTGCATGGAATGCTGTTTCCCACAATGCATTGCGCTTAACTTGACATTTTATTTTCACTTCCAGAGACAGTAGCTCAGTTGGTAGAGCATTGCGGTCAAGGTTTCGATTCCCAGGGAGCACATATACTAATAAAATGTGAAAATAAACAAATTATCCAAAAAAATAGCCTGTCCTACAATAAAGCATAAATTCAACATAGGTTAACCAATGCAAAAACACAATTTTCCAGTAGGGTAAGAAAAACAACCAAATTTAAGCTTTATACCAAATTCAACCCTTTGTAATATCTTATGTAAGTTGCGTTCTCAAGCAAATGTGTTATTTATCTTGTTTTAAAGATGTGTAGAATTTTACTGGAAAGTAAAAAGAAATTATTTATTTTGGTCTTCTTTGTTTTGCAGCAGGTCTACATCCTAAAACACGCTGCCCTTCGTCTGGGTCAAATACAAGCCCTGAGTAAACAAACCCAAACAAACACCCACCATTTTTTACCGCTCCCTCAGGTGAGGCGTAATATGAGATAAAGGAGAGCAAGAGGCAGACAGTTCTATTACAAGCCCAGAATAAGCTCAGAGAATGACCAACACCGAGGCCACCAAACAATTTAGAGCCCATCTGCTGCTATCACACATCCTGGCCCAGCTAACATTTTAACATTAAACTTTATCTCATAGAAAGCAAGCGTAGGAAAGCATTTATTCAGGCAAAATGTAAAACCTGTCCAGCTTTTGTCATTCTGGCTGTGCAGAATGACAACTGAGTGCAGTCGGTCTCTCTCTCTCTCTCTCTGTCTCTCCCTCAGGATTTAGAGTAAGAGGGAAATGGTTCAGATTTCAATGGGAAAAGCACCTGGGGCTCTGGAAAACCCATTCCTTAAAAGGAAGTCCCTGATGATAAGGGGAACTCTACATTTCAGAAGGTCAAAATGACAAACATTCAACTAAGAGTGTTTGCAGTTATGGAAAACGTGAGCTAACAAAAACAAGTTATTGGTTTGATGATCTGTTACTTAAAGGCCTTATGGGACGTACTGCATTTATTTATAATTTCTCACAGGAATTGAAATGTTCAAAGCTCAGCAGAGTTCTCATTTATGTCTCATTCTTCTGAAACTCATGCATGTTACCTCACATGAGATCTTAGCAGAGATCTCTGGAGGTCTCTTTAATATCTCAGTAGTTTCCTGCAGACATCCATGAAATTAAATTAAATTACAGGTTAACAGAGACTCGGTTGTCATTTGCACGCCCATATCAGTGGACCACTAACCTGGATCTGACCTTTGAGTGTCCCGTCTTACACCATCAGCACTATCCAAGACAATAAGCTGCAATCCTTATGTTTATTCAAGGGTGTTTAAAAGCTCTTTGTAAAACCAGTGTCAACCAGAGAACAGCCAGCATCTCACGATGAGAGATTAACCACTTCTTAAGTTCCATTATGAACAAACACATCTAAATGCCTGAAAACAAACGGGCAGCCGTCCAGGAGGACATAAAGAAAAATGCATTTCTCCTCACAGCATGCAAGCATCAAACTTCTACAAGTTGTTTAAAGGACACCGATTTACTTTACAGGAAGTCACCTGACACGATATATATATCTTACAGATCAGGGACAGTTTGACAGCTGTAACGTATTACATCTGTTACGGTGGCTGTTTTTCTCACCTGTTTGACAAATGATTAAGCCTTATGTTGTATTTACACCTTGAAAGAAAAACAGGAAATCTCCAAAAAGGACCCAAAATGTAGTTTAAACGTTCGTTGATTTAGAGGTTCAAAAACATGAAAACACTCAACATGGATGCCCAGTTTTAGATATAGTGATGTTTCCTGTCTGCCTCTGTAAAGTGGATAAACCTACAGTATTAAAACAGACCGTCACCTGCTGGTTCAAACCAATGAAAGTGACTTTCTCATCCTAACACAGCAAAGTGATTTGTGGCAATTCAAGCTTATATCTTTGTCATTTTTCATCTCTGCTCAGCTCAGTAAAAGCCCAGTCATAAAATGGACTGTTACTGTGGTTTGAGTTCTCACCAAAAGCACTTAAAGTTATTGTTAATAAAACATTTTACAGCATTTCAGTGTAAAAGCTGCGCCGAAACATTTACTTGCAGTGAAATGGACGTAACATTAGAACGTCAATCTGTCAAAATCTGTCAAAGAAAGTCAAAATTTGGCCTTATAAATACTTTGGTAGTCTTACAATAATATTTCACATTTTAGGACTCATTAGATTGTGGAAGAATATTCTATGGGTTAGAAAAGGGGCAAACAAACAAGTAGAAAAACGTTCTCTCTCAGGTCTGAGGAAAAAGCAGAGAAAATAAGGAGGGAAAAAAAGCTTTTACTCTGTCGGCTGGATGAGTTGAGCTTTCCCAAGGCGAAGAATGACGGGACCTTGTGGATTTCGGATTTTCTTGACCTCAGTGTTCTTCATGAGAGAGAACCGTCTCACCAGGTTGAATCCTGCAGATGGGACGAATCCATTTACCACCACACAGACTAATAAATCTGCACTGTGTTAGCTGACACGGCCTACGCAATGTATCAACTCTGCTGTGGCAGTTTTCAAATCACATAAGGCTAAGAGGGACCTTAACACTGTTAGTATCTTTCTGCTATGGAACAGAGACGCTTTATGGGCAGTTGTGGGTTTATTAAGTGCATTAAAAGGCTTAAATGAATACAGATGGCAGTAGCTTCACTTAATTATGCAGACTGAAACCTTGTTTGACACGTTACTACAGAGACCTGCAGCTATTAGCATTTTTTTTTATTTTTCCAACTTTTACGATGTACTGTGCAGATTAAGAGTTACATTAAATCATAAAAATCACCTCAAATTAAAATCAGTAAGAAATGTCTTGAGTTTTTCGGTCATAAAACGTAACCAGGAAAACCACACTGTTTGACCAGCTATTAGTTTTGCTGGTAAACACTGTGGCTATGCTGGTCAACCAGATAAACCAAACTATACCACCATGGTCCAAAATTTCCACATTTAGGGCACTAGAAAACCCTTTTGTTTAAAGCTACGTACAAATGGCTCACTTTCATATCACTCAACGTTATTCCAAAGGTTATTTCTGTTCATCTTGCAGATGGATGGTCAATTCTACTGTCTGGAAATGGTAGCCGGCACATTGAGCTAAATAATATCTTTTGCCTTCCACAGACAAAAATATACATTGTTCAAAAGCAGCAGTCTGTACCTGTGATGTTATGTCTTGCAGACTGAGGAAACTTCCATTCTTCCACCTGTATGGATGGGCAGGTGACATCTGCAGAAACAAACAACAGTCACGTGTTAGTCAAGCTGCTTCTGTTATCTGACAAGTTTTTGCATTAAACAAATTGTACAGTTAGAAATGAACGGTTCTGTCTAAACTTGGTCCTGAGTGTGAGGTAAATGATAAAAGATGGTCTCAGACAGACAGACAGACACCATCTTGGATGCAGCACACACTCTTTTCTGTAAGACCACACTCCCATAATCCCACTGCAGGAAGACAAGGACAATAACAGCAGGTCTGACACACCCTTGACTGATGGGCGACACAAGACAGAAGGTTTAAAGCCCAGAAAAAGCCTTGCCAAGGAGCTGGTTTTGTGCAGATCTTCATCTGTTTGCACTTTTAGAAGCACGTGTGTTTCCATGTTTGCATGTTTGAATCAACAAACTCACATAACCTAAATTATTATATTAGCTCTGCTCCAAAACCTTAAAGTCCTCACAGGTGCACTCCTGACCTGAAGGCTTTTCGAAAAAGAAGCTGCATAATTACTGAAATCTCTGAATGCTGCCAAATATTCTATAAACATATTTATACCATAATTATGATGATTATTCTGGCAAAATTTAATGAAAAAATTCAAATGTATCTCTGATAAAGCATGTAAAATGCTTATTGGAAAACTCATTGGAAATGTAAATTTTAAATGTAACTCATTCCATACCAAAAAGTACTCACAAAATTAATGTAATGATTTTTACACAAAATGCACTGCAAGAACTGTATGTTGCTTTGGATAAAAGTGTCTGACAAAAGCATTAAGGTAAAAATGCAATATGTGAGTGTTACACTGTATACTTTTACTCTTATAAGCACTGTGAGCTAAACAGGCTTTCTCAAAACTGAATTCACTGCAAAAGTCAGTGTTTTCCTGTCATGAAAGAGCTCTCCAGCTCGGTCAGTTGTCAGATGTCTTCTTGGCTACACTGTAGCTATTAGGTTCACTGCTTTTGGAACAAAGCCATATCCTGTCAAATGCAGATTCAGGCATTTGAATGACAGGGTTTTTCTCTGTGCATCAGTAAGTCAGAGCATTTGAGAGTACAGGAGTTTTTAAATCAACATGCATTAGCAAGTAGCGGAGCAGCGAGATTGTCAGTATGTCACATTTGAAATTCCAGACAGGTTTGATAAACTCCACCAATAACAGCGTGCAGCGGCTCAGAGACGCCTCGCTGTGGTGCAGGTGTCTACGGAGAGAGGGTGAAGGGTTTCCAACTCGCATGCGTTCCCTGTCAGGTTACAAAGAGCTTTTTTCACATCTACAACACCTGAATCTCTTCACAGCGAGTTCAGTAGATGCAGATACAAAGAAAATCTTTCCAACAAAAACTTATCTGACACATGAAGAATTCATTTTGCATTGTTCTCGCATTTTTACTTTTTGAAATCAGACTGACTCAGACTCTTTTCTTCTCTATTCTACAAAGCTTCCTGCTATCATGAGGCAAAAGGGAGGGATTAAGATGCGGAGATGTCAGAGAGAAGATAGGAAAGCTGGAGGCGGCTCTCGCTCCTGAGGGAAAGATGGAAAGTTCAATGGAGGAGAAGAAATGAGTCTTAAGGAAGCAAAGAAAAGACACGTCACCAAACATCACAATGTAGTAGTGCTATTCAGTTTAAAGTTAGGTAAGATTCAGTACTTATGTAAGATTCAGTACTCTTAATTTGCAGATATGAGACACTTCTGAAAGGCTAAGAAATAAAAGGACTTCCTACCTGCCCAGATGCTAACAACACATCCATTTTAGAAAGATAAGGACAATGTAAAATAAACAGTTTAAGGTTCAGTGTTGGCATGCTAAAGGCAACAAGCTCAAGGTCTGCTCACCAAAACATCTTAAAACATCTTCTCGTTAATATTATCTTGAAGGCTCATAAATGTGAAATACTGCTTAGCGTCCTATCCTCCCACGCTCACGATCGCTCCCTGAGCCACTGCTCTCTTTGTCCCTGACTGCATATTGTGTATTGTATATTTTTAGGTTTTAGACTTGGCCTGAAGAAACTCATTATAGAGAAAGTCAAGTGGGGCTCAGAACAGCAGGGGTGTGAAAGCTACCTCATAGAACTGTGACCTGCCCTACGAAACACACGCCTGGGGTAACTGAACGAGGCAGAAGATTTGGGAAAAGGTTATCACACTCATGCAATGCTGGCATCACTTCTGTGCACGAATTTAGGGGCTATAATGATGAAATGCTATAGAGCAAGAAATGACCTCAATAGAAATATACAAGTACAATGGAACTGAAGAGGATATATGACATCATTTCACCATTTCCTGTAACAATGACCAGATTCTGTTTTAAATTAAAAGCATATATCAAAACTGGCACTTAACTGACTGCTTATTGTCTGCAAAGAGCATAACTTCTAAATACAATAAGGCAGTAAATTGTAATGTATGCCATTTTTGCAGTGTAATAAGTACTATATTTCAGAAGGATAAACAAAAACAAACCAAAATAAATAAATCAGACATACAGTCCAGGCAGATTATAGCCCATATTAGCTAAAGAAAAAATCAATATTTCTTCATCTAGTACTGTGATATTTTACCTCATTATACTGTATTGCTGTTCTTTTCCCAAAAATCAATCATTTCAGTTACGTTTTTTACAATATTATTTTTGAAGCACCATTCAGAGTAAAATGAAACATACTATAGCATTAGGTCAAAGGACCTTCATTTATTTAAAATGGACCAAAATCTAAACTTAGAATGATCTAATAATAAAATTGCACAATGCACTGAGTTCAACACAGATAAAGGCGGTCAAATAATTGCATTGTATTATTGCTTTTAATGACTAAACAGTACATTTAACATCATTAAACCAGATATAAATACAACACAGTATCATTGAATTCCAGCTGATTCCCAAAGCTAACACATAAACAAACACAAACAATAAAAGATTGAAAGACATCAGTCAGTCCTTCCTAAAGCCTTACAGAGACCTTAGCAAACAAAAGTGCAAAAAAACACATATAAAGTGATAAATAAGAGAAAATATGTCTTCACAAAGTCTTAGTAAAGTTTACACTGTAGATTTTGTCCCTGAAAAGGTTTAGGTTCCTTGTGTTATTAGACACTGACCAGTTGTTCCAGTATGAAGGACAAGCCAAGAACCAAATTACTCTGAGATCGTAAAATGTCATTCAAAATGTAATGAAAGTTTCACTGACATTGAGAGTTCCCAATTTACTGCATGTTGCCAATTGCTGACATAAAACTTGCGGTACAAGAAAGAGAGGGAGAGAGTTCAATATTTCCACGGCCATATTTTTAGAGCATGGCAGTCTGAAAAAAAGGCATTATTTGACTTGCTCTGAGTTTTTTTTTCAACAGTTCTTTCTGGCAAGACGTTTTTTTTACAGGATCACAGTACTACAAGATCACAAACGTGGTTTTGAAGATTCTACAAATGCAGTTTTAAAGACCTTGTATTAACATTAACATTAATTGTTGAGCTACAGGAACACTTTTAAATGTTCCACTATCAACCTAAAAACAACGTTTTTGATTTATGAAATATAATGTATAGAAATGTTCTACTAACATTGCTGCAAGACTTTAGTTGATAATTTTGATAGAACATAAGCCAGTGTTCTGAGAAAAGTCTCTGTTAGCTAGGTATACATGTCTACCCAAAACTGTTTTTGTTGTGGTGTTTGGAAACCATTTTGCTACAAACTTCCTTTTCCTAGACACATCAACTTTGATCTGTGGCAGTGAATGTAAGTTCTCTGGCTTCTGATAGGCTGACTTGAATTACATACAGAACATACACAACCAAACAGCTTGAATTACCATTTGACAAAATCATGAGTTGAGTTGTAGAGCAGACTCTCACCTTCAGCTGTGGCCAGTTGACCCCTGCGACCCAACCAGATGGTCAGAAGCACCAGAGAGGACCAGATGAGCCTCATGACGTCCTCCTTCAGCTCCTTAACATGAACCACAGAAGAAGAGAAGGTGAGAGGAAAAGAGAAACTGTAAATTCTCTGGAAAAAACAGGTATATTAAGGAACTGTTATACGCTGTGGCTCTAGGCTTTGTTTAATCAAATATAGCCATTATTTAACATTCAAGAACACATCTCTAATAAAACAGCAGCTAATCCAGCAGATCCAACATGGATCTTCTCACGGTCACCTTAAACCTGTTAGAAACCATCTGCTTACCACGTTCCTTACACACAACCACCATCTTAAACTGAATTTTCCAGCAGAGTGTTGTTGACATGTATGCATTTTCTTTTGTCACTGCCACAAAATAAACACCTGGCTGTTTCATTTACATTTTTCTATACTGTACAAATTAACCACAAACTAACCAGTATGTCTTCTGCACATCTACACTGTCCCTGAAAGTGACCCTCACTCGCTCACCGGCATGTCTCAACAGGAATCTGTCAGAGTGATGCATTAGCCACAAAGCCTGAGGGTTCGCTTCTCGACATTCTTGTAAATTTCAGCCTGCCTGTGATGTTCGCACCATCAACACCTAATCCGCATCCTCCGCCTGAGGTCACACGACCTGTGGACGCCGTATCGGTGGAGACGCTGAAAGTGATGATGTCATAAAAAATAGCCCAAAGTATGCGCCATCACGGTTTATGATGGGAATCCCTCTGTTGCCTCTCATTGGCTGCCCACACGTCTGTTTCTATCATTCCACTTCACTTATTTACAAAGCACCATCTCACTTTTCCGGGGAAAATCAACACTTTTCCTGTAAACAAGACAACATCCATTTCAGATGACAGCGGCGGCGACAGTCCATTCAATGCCTCTGGGCAATTTCTTATTACCATTCATGTTTTGTTTCACTGTTTACCATGCAGTAAAACAGCTGGACAGCACAGATAAAATAAATGGTCTCTCTCATATTCTGCTTTGGCTCAGCGCCCAGCAATCTGAAGTCTATAGTCGAAAAAACAAAAGCACTAGTTAGGGAATCAAGTACGTGTGTTGAAAACACACCGGGGCCACAATTCATAACATTTCAATGAAAGACTGGGAGTTACAATCAATCTTTCGCATGCAAAAACAAAAACTAAGAGAACAGCTAAAAACAACAACAATGCATTGTTCACAAACAGGCACTTTCATGCACTTCGTGTAAGTTTGTTGTTTTAGGGTCAAAGCTCAGAGAGAGAGACTGTTACTAAAACTCTTACTTAAACAAACAAACAAACAAGCAGGCATGTGATGTTTGAATGCACCGTGTAAACAAGGGGCAAATAAGGGGCATTCATTGCCTTGGTATCATGTCTGTTATTCAGTTGTTCACTATTACACCAGAACAGTTCTGCTTGCGTTGCTAAAACGTGAGAGTACGAGTGTGTCCACAAGTTACATAGAAACCGCCTCTCGCGTTTTTATCCCATCTGCATTGCAAGCGGATTGTAGCTTCATCGCACAGGTCGAGCTCGTGTCTCCCATGGGCTCATTCAAACAAATCTTACCTTAGGCAGAGAATGTGCTGGAAATGGTTCAAAACGAGACCATGAGTAAACCGAGGGCTGTTTTTAAAAGCACCTTGCCGGAGGCTGCACGCCAGCATCTCATTGTCCTTCCGAGTAAACTTTGCAAGCGGCATCATAACTGACAAGCAATACTTGCGATGCCCAAATCCCAAAACTTGGGAAGGTTTGTGAAAGTGTCCCTCCCTCCCTCTCGTACATACAAACACGGATGTGATCCTACAGACTCGCCCAAAGACACCGTCAAACTCTACCGCTGGAGGGCCAGGATTAGGGCAACAAGTCAAAAAGTTGTTACCCGCAAACCCAAGTGGTAAAATGAAAAAGAGCAAATCCTGTTTATTTGGGTTACTGGTTTAATTTAAAAGCAGATAAACTGTATAATGGGTGAATTTGCATCATTAACTAAATTAAATCGACTTTAAATATGTTCAAGAACAAAACTTTAAAGAACAAAGTTGCAGAAAAGCATTGCATTGCATTGCATTCCTATAACTTTAGTTACATTCACTATTAAAACCCATTTTAATAAATAATTAATAAAAAACAGCTACGTCCCCAAGTTTTTTTTTCCCCTGCAAGTTTCCACATCGCCATACAGACGTATGACAGATACAAACACACATTACCTTTCGTAATAGTTAGTCCAATGAATTATGGCAACATTAATCCACAG
>JBAJNP010008819.1:0-19425 GCA_036877545.1 Yasuhikotakia modesta
TTTTTTTAGAGTGAA
This sequence comes from Yasuhikotakia modesta, assembly GCA_036877545.1. Classification (NCBI taxonomy): domain Eukaryota; kingdom Metazoa; phylum Chordata; class Actinopteri; order Cypriniformes; family Botiidae; genus Yasuhikotakia; species Yasuhikotakia modesta. Next base: position 16 of record JBAJNP010008819.1, read on the forward strand.
TTGTCCTATTAACAGGAAGCAATTTTCATTAATTGTTTGGAACGAATTTAAAAACCTTTATGCATTTAAAGTCATGAAAGAAAATACTAAATGTTTTCAGTTCATAATGAAAGACAGCTTGAGCTGGAGGAATAAACGAATGTAACAAAAGATTCACTTTCTGTTGTTTGAGACCACAAAGGCTTGCTGCTTCATTCCAAAATCCTCATTTAGAAAACTGAAGGTCTACAAACCTTTACAAACTGTAAGTAATGTATTGTTTCATTTTACTATGAGACTCAGTAAACGTGAATTATTTTGCCTTTCCGAATCAGCGTAACTGTGACATCCTGCTTAGAAAACAACTTGTATACACCAAAAGTTAAAACATTAAAACTAAATAAACGTAAAATGTTTCTTTTATGTTCTCGCTTTTGAAACTTTATAGTACTGAGCTCTTCAAAAACACTTGAGGCCAGCCAAAAATAAACACATTTCATCAAAGCCATCGCTATATGATAATGTAGGATCCACTATCGGCGTGTCACATGATCAAAATCTGCGTCGCGCTACCCAGATGAAGGCTTTGATGTTTGCATTCTTCTTATTATTTTCCTTTGTTCCAAAGAAAAGCTATTAAATCTGCATGAGAGTTTTTGCTATCTGTCACCTCAGAAGATCACACCCCATTTGCTTCCGAAAGAAACACATTTGAAGAGGAAATCGCCTGCCGCAGATCTCCTGTGCGTTCGGCTCCGTTCCGAACACGCCACCAAATCAGAGTTCAACCTCAATGTGTCTGACGTGCTGAAATGAGCGAAAAGGAAAATTTCATCTGCGGAACACACACAAAGTGAACTGGAAGCTCTTTTCCATGCAAATGCATCAGAGAGAAACATTCAAAACAATACAACTATCATAATATGTATAATGGAATATGTGACTGGTGTGGTATAATCAAAGCCTTAGATGTGTGTGAGGTTGTGTGTTTCTGTAAACCCAGCTCACAATCTTACAGTTTAAGAATATTTTCCTAATGAGAAAAGACAAGAGGTTTATTAATGTCATTTAACCATATGAAGAAGCCACGAAACGTAATGGAATAAAACTGAGTTCCTCCAGGACTATGATGGCACATAAAACTACAAAACCAAACCTACAAAACCTTTGTTTTTCTAAAACCAAGACTTTAAAAATGTTAAAACATTCTAACATTACTGCCCCGATTGTTTTAATACCTTTGAAGGAAGTTTTTATTTGCTGTCATTCAGTAAACATTTCATGTTATCCAGTAACAGTTCTACTTTCTGTTAAAAGTCGTATAGGCTTGGAACAACATGAGAGGGCTGCCCCTTTAAGACCATCTGCAGCATTGAGTTTTCTATTAGAGCATTTGGTATTAGAAGGTAACATGAAGACTCCAGGCTTCACAGATTAAAGGCTGTAGGCCAAGAAGAGAGAGAGAGAGAGACTGCTGGATCCATGCTGGATAAATCCATGTCGCACCAGCGACTACAGTGATGGTTTTTAGATTTGGAGAGATTATAAAAAAGCTGAAAGTGGAGGGATAGACCGCAGAGAGACAACACAGCTCCACTCCTCGCTCTCGCACCGTCACCCTCATTTCCCGGCTCACTGTAGCACGTCTCAACACATCAGACCGTTCCAGGCGCCGCCTCCATCGTCCCCCGGTGTTGCCCACCCACTACTACCACACTGAAGGCAGAGACTGCGCTAACAAGGGTACGTGCAAAGAGTACACATGCGCTAACACATACAGATGTATAACCAGGGTACATAACAGGAAATTAATCCACTGCCCCTCAAGAGAGAAAGAGCATCATCATATCCCAGGGGTTACAACAGGCAAACAGATCGGCCAGGAAACGTTCTCAGAACGTTGAGAAACATTTTCTAAAAAGTCTCTCAGAGTTATCATAAACTTCTTAATGTTATGTATCATATTGTATATATCAGAAAACATTACTGAAGTTGTAGTGGAACATTTGAAAAACGTTACAGAATTTAATCTTTATTATATAACCAAGTGAAGAAGTTAACACAACAACTACAAAACTGGATGTTTTAAGTATTCCTAGAACATTAAAAATAACATTGTTTCAACTTAATAAAAATGTTAGGGAAACGTTCCTACAACCTAAAATTTTGCTGGGTCACCTCATCTTTATGAAAGATTAGAACTGTGACATCCGTCTGAGTTCTCATTTAAATAGAACAAATGCTGAGCTAATGACTTACAGTACGCAGCTGACAGCTTAAATGAAGTCATCTGTGAGTCATTTCCCCCAATGACCAGAGTGAACTCTGTTGTGGAAGCAGACAGCAAACAAAATCAGCCAGCAATATTTTGGCCGGGTACAGAGGAAGAGTCATTAAAAAGTCATTGGGCATATGAGAGACAACCTTGTGAACCTTTAGCGATTAGTCTGCAGGGAGTTTCTCACTGGTTTCACTAGGATTCATTTTCTCGACGCCATTAATGTGAATGACACAAATAATCATTACTCTCCTCTTTACAGCGACCCATAAACTCATGCCCATGCACCGTAATATCAGGCTGTATTTATGAGGACTGTAATGTGCATGTCAACCCGTGTGACATTTCTTATTGAAAATGTATTTGTGTTTTATTTGTGCTGTGTTTACCGAATGCTCTGTTGCACTGAACATGTAAACATACGTGTTAATAAAGCGTGTCTGTATGTGACCGCTGCTAAAAATGCAGTTTTTCCTGATGAAACAAATTATCAGTAAAGTGCAGAAGCACCCTGCTAATAATTTTAGGTTAAAAACGTTTCTCTAACATTCCATGAAACAAAACAGCAAAAATGTTATTTTGAAATAACTAAGAACTTTCAAAACATTCAGTGTATTATAGACATTGTATAAAAGTTTGTGCTTTATTCAAACTTTTTATAAATATACTACAAGAACGTTTATTGCTGATCATGAGATAACGTTTAGAGAACGCTAGCCAATGTTCCCTGTTAGCTGTAGACATTGCGGCGCAGAAATTCTCAGCATAAAATCTGAGTGAAAAATTGCAATGAATCTGAATGTTTGTACAAAACCTGTTGACACGTTATCCTCACATGACAGTTCCAGTCTTTTGTGCTTTGATGAAAATAAGATGTCAAATTTGCTCATTTAATTAGTGCCCTAGAAATTATGCACATTATAACTTGTTATTTTTTCCATAATTTGTCAAATATCTGTAAAATAAACAAACCATTTTTAAATAAAGACCATAAATAACGATAATTAACCGCTGTGGTAGACAAAAAAAGTCACTGTGGTACACTAATGTATAATTCATTGACATATTTATAGTACAATATCTGTGTGGATTATGTCTATGTATAAAAGTGCCTGACAATGTAAACATCCATAAATATTGTGTCTGCTTGTGATCGGAGTAAAAGTGCAGTCTACTCCATCTCTCTTAAATAATGAATGTCATGGATTAATGGATAAAAATATGCCTTCGGATGTTAACAGGTTTAATGATCATCACAACTGTGCCAGGATCGGTTTTGTAAAACTAACCTGAGCTTACCACGCATATTAAATACAACTTTAAAATGTTATTTGCATTCTCTGAGCAAACGCCTTTCAAATAAACTTTCTATTCCATCATACATAACGTTGCGACCGTGAAGCTACGTTTCCTGTGTCAGGGTCACCGTGATCTGAAGATTCGAGCAAATTGTGACACGCAAACGACTCACCCAGCCACAGAACTCAGCCTTGAGTGTCCAAGCCGCCAACATCAGTCTTCCTCTAACCACCCCAGTCGCATTTTCAAATGACCCCGTGTTGAGAAAGAATGAATGACATCTTCTTGCGAGCGTGTTCGCGATGGCCCTAATGTTGCGAGATCATGTTCCTCTACTGACACGCCATTAAGTGCTAAATGGTGAGGACTGCATTACTGCAACCTCTGAGATTAAGAATGATAACGCACAGAAGAGTTTCCTCCGCCGTTCTGTTTCTCCATCTACTCCCTCGCTGCATCTGTAGCTTTCTAAGAATGAATTATTCATCCCTCCAAATCATCAGCTGCCCAAGATAAAGGCGCTCTAACCACCTCTCAAATGTATTGATTTCTGTAGCGTTCGCATGATGGGCGCAAGGAATTGTGTCCAGCAGAGACTGAAACCTGAGACCTTTAGATAAGTCAGAGTAGTTTTAGGCAGCTTTCTCCATGCTTGTATTATGGCCATCAAGGACATGAGGCCCAGAGACAGGAAGTTAGACTCATATTCTTTACAAGGGCTTTTGTTGGGACACAAATGGATTATGATGCAAGTGTCTTAAATCAAGCAATATCAACATTGGGTCAGAGGCTTGGAGACTCTGAAATTCATTTCCTTACAATCTGCTGTCTACAGTGGGAACCGTCTACAACTTCTGCAGTAATAAACACATTTGTGCATCAAAAATCTGTTAAACAAGTGGTGAGATGCATTAACAAAATCTTATTAAATAATTCTTCCTGTCTTTAGCAGATGCAAACATAATGTGACGTTTTTATGGGTGATACTGCAGCCGAATCAGCCAGCTGGACAGCATCATTCTGTCATAATCAACAGTAAGTCTTAATTAAAAACATGTTCTGAGATTCTTTTTTGGGGGGTCAATAAAGCGCATCAATGACTTCAACTATATTTAAAATCTCAATGGAAGGTTTAAATAACTTACACACCCGTCTAAGCCGTCGCTTCATTTAAACTTGAATACAGGACAGACAACAAGTAATAGATCTAAACAAAATGCAGGTCACACGAGGACGGTTGCCATTTAACAGCGTATAACTCTGACAGTAAGACACTTGTTCTCACTAGTATGGAAAGATAAGATCATCTGTTTAAAAGGACGTGAAACAGTTGGTTAGTGAGGAGAGATGTGCAAAGTATTAAAATCATAAAATGTGAAAATGCATTTTTATTGCTTATAACTCCAACCACAGAGTATTTTTAAGCACCATCTAAACTAAAATAGCTAAAATATTGATCGTAGAATTGTTTAACAGTGACCCTTTTGTACGGTGACTCAGATTATTCAGATTATGGTCTTAAAGCGCTCTTAAATAAGTGCTATTTATTTAAAGTTTGACAGTCATGGTCACCACCCACTATGTTATAAGAACGTATATAAGAACGTTTCCCTAACAGCCCTGTGTAAACAAAATGTTTTCATCAAATCCCAGATCAAATTCCTCAAAACATTTTATTCTGTAACATTTTTCTACATCGTCCTGCAAACATCTTAGGACAAACATATTTGGTACATGATATATAACATTACTGCAAGCTTTAATAACGTTGATATTCAACGTTCTGAGAACGTTCCTTGTTGGTTAGGAAAAAACATTTCCTTTTGCCTTTCATAGAACAGCACAAAAGTTTGAAACCACATGAGGGTAAGAAAATAATGATAGATTGTTCATTTTCAGTGAACTGTCCCTTTAAAAAGGCTTTCTTGCTCTGTCGTACGCAGAACTTAAACACGATTAGCCTTGCGATATTTCTTCATCTTCATCAATAACCTACTTAAGAAGCTGTCGGCCGGTTCATGAGCCCAATCGATGTTTTTGTAAAAGTGTGGGAGTTTAGTGGAGGTTTCTGACTGGCTAACACGCTGCACTCTTTCTCCAAAGACAGGACTCAGTCCAGAGCAGAAGTGATATGACTTTAGGTTTAGCCTGAAGGACAAACAAAACCACTCTCACTATATAATGATGTAGCGGTTGCTCTCTCTCTCTCTCTCTCTCTCTTCTTTCAGAAAGTATTGGGTTCTTTTGCTATTGTCCTATAAATCTGGAGAAAAGTTAAGGTCATTTCAATAAAATTAAGTTTTATTGTTTAAAGGGAATCTCATTTTTTCTAATTAAAATGTTTTTACATATTCACATAAAGCTGAAAAGTCATGACTGAACTGGACACATATTAATATAAATACAATTAGACCCTTAGTGTTTACTCTCAGAATGTGAAGTAATCTTTAACTAAACCAAAAAATGTTAAAGAAATCACCTAACAAGAAATATGAGCCCACACAGTCCATCCGAATATAATTATATCTACAGTTATTTAATTTTAATAATACATAACTTTCAGTAAATTTCATTTGTGCTGTATAATTATAAATAACTTTAAACAACAAGCTGGTCAGATCGGTTGCATCTTTTGTGCTCATTTTAAAGTGCATAAGTTCATAAAACACGACACTTGTGAGAAGAACAGTAAAATGTCTCTCTGTACTCTGTGTGCTCTTGATAACAGTTATTTATTTAACATGGTTTATTGATTGAAAATTCGTTTTAGCTTCAGCTCAGAGCAAAAAGAGAGCAAACATAAAAACAAGTATTGTTGAATTTGATGTTCCTGATAGCTGCATACAAACACTGAGTTCTGACTTAACCAAAAATCACCAAGAACTATTCTGCACTATTGTCTGGCAACCGCAAACAGCCTACAGTCAGAGAAACTGTTTCTTGGCAGGAGAATTGTATACACAGCATGTAATATTAATAATAATAAGAGGGTAAGATCAGTCATGATATAATCACAGCTTTAAAATATTCATAATAATTCCCAAAACATTCATAATAATATTTTTACAATTTTTGTTACTAATGAAAACATTAGGGAAACAATCTTACAACCTACAGCTGTTAGCTCATAGTCTTTACGCATAATTAGTTAGATGCATCTGTACCGTTTATTAATTACAATCGCAGGAAACAACGTTTACAAGCCCAGCAACCTCAACTGTCCTGTCATCTCACATACAAACACACAGGCGGAAGCAAACGCCTCGTCTGTTCTTCAGGATAACAACGTCAGCTGGGACTGTGGACAGGATGGTGTGCTTCACTGGAGCTTTCAGGGGTAAGTGGACGGAGCTTAGGGGAGTCTTAGCGATGCAGAAGAAGCTTTAGCCTCCAGATGAGCTACTCCACTGGACACTGCACACCCAGATCAGTCCACCCGCTGCCAGCACTCTCAATAACAGATAAGAGCCTATCTCCACAAACCAGATACACAAGCAATTTAACATATGAGGTGGTGGGCCGCGGCAAGAGTTCGAACTCTCCTCTTTTGGCTGCCCCCATCAGTAAGGGATAGTGGTCTTGGTGGGCATATTGATTCGATGGTTGTTCCAAAATAAACACTAAATTTACTTGCCAGACCCAAGGGAGGGTCCCTCTGAAATGAATAACAGACACAAACGCTAATGACAAACAACAAACACTACTGTAAGTCCACCTCTTATATCACTCATATCACTTTTTTTTCCAGGCTTGGAGAAAACAAACCTGACGTGACACCTATAGAATCTGCCTAATAGTCCCGCTGAGGCCGCGTTGACCGTGATGGGAGCGCTGGAATTGCTTTTACTGGGAACTTCTGGGATTTGATTTAAGATCCATCTGTTCTTAAAGGAGAAAAAAATGAAAAATAACATCCGTGACAAGTTCACCAATTAAAGAGCAGATGGCAGATGGTGGCAGCTGTTACCTGAGCGGGGCGAGAGGCGTTTGCTGGTGGACCGGGTTTACAATTAAGTTTATTTTAATGTTTTATTAGCATTGGAGATCAGGAGCGAGATAAACAAAGTTTGGTGGGGAACTTTTACATTATCTGCCTAACCTTAAAGAAAACTTCATTTTAGTTAAAAAAAATACAACTTGATTTCTTACAATGTTAAAATAAAATTAATATTTTCATCCCAAAATACGTCAATGAGAAGCGCAGGCAGCTTCTATACAAAAGCGACAACAACACGGTTAAAATCCGCTCACATCTGAATTTGACGATTTCACTCAAAACTGAATCGATGCTAATGCTAAAAGCCCATGTCAGAGGAGAACCGGCTCAAGTATGGATGTGTGTGTAACCTGCCCTGTGTGGCTGTGGGACGCTTACATTGAATTGTCTTTATGCAGCGGTGTGTCGCTGCTGGGTAACAGAGCGTGATGAGCACTCAGTGTCAAGTTTAGCTGTCCAATCAGATAAGACCTGAGTCACCGCTAACAGTCTGTGTCATATTTCCACCTCAGCATCGCAAAGGAAGTACAGACTCCACCACAGTCCAGTACAGTCCAGTCCATCACCTATTAATATTTCACCTGTTCACCACAATCATCAAAAAAAAATTAAGTGAACAAAAAGGGCTCAAGTTGTGTTGAGGAAGACAAATAGCCAAGATTGGATTTCAGAGTCATTTTTAGTCTTTCTGGAAATCATATCCACATATTAAGCCTGAGAAAAAAAATCACCACAGAACACAGAGAACTTACAGGAAACGAAACGACCAGTTTCCTGAAGAACACAGGAAAAAATTAAAATAGAAAGTGAAAACTCTAATCATAGGTCTATGTCTTCCTTCTCTTATTTGTGTAAACATCTTTAATCTGTTTTATCAGCTGTGCTGAATGTAATTTATCCTCAAACAAACCTGGTAAAGCGTTTTGTTGGCCTGAGAAACTTGCAGAAGCCATTTTGCCCACCGTAATCGACCGGGAGAGAAAATGGAAAATTAATATTATTTACTTTTTGCTGTGGCACCCGGTCTGAACGACAATTAGCAACATGTAGCACTTGTGCTGAATAATAGTGATTCATTATGTGTACGACAGGCTGCTGTCTGAGCCGAGGGGAAATTTCTTTAGCCTCCATATGGCAGAGCTAATGAAACTCCTCAGGACTTTTTTGTTTGTGTTGACACCACAGACCTTTCTGTGAAATTAGAAAAAATAAAAAAACGCATCATCTGCATTGTTTAAAATATGCTAATCTTAAGAAAAAACACAGCGTAGGATAGTATGAATGAAAAGAATAACTCTGTGGGTGTTGTTTAATTGGCGACCGCGAGTTATTAATCTTTCTGGTGTAATTAATTACATTGTGAGAATGTCATACGAGAAAATCCTTTGCGTTTATTGATAACTTTACGTGGCGAGCTGTTTTTAAACAAAGATGTATGTGCTGGGTTGCCCCAGAAATACGATCCGCAGAGGTACAGTTTGTGTCTTGCATAAATCGTCTGGAGACAAATAATGTGTCCTCTGGCATACAACACAGAATGCAAATGTTGAATTATTTTCTCTGGGGATTTTAAGGAAAGTTATTTCATGGTTCTCCTCTCGTAATGTTTGCTTAGCTGTTCTGTACGATTAGCTTACAGGAAAGACAGAATAAAAATGTTGTTTGGATTACAGGTCTGAAGGTTTCTGCTCTTGTATCAATGAAACAAAAATGCTGCAGGCAGGAAACATGTACGCGACTCTTTAGTGGATCAACGCAAAACGTAAAGTTCTCAAAGAAAACTACAGAATAATGACATTCACCAGATCTTCATCTGTCCTGTTTCTGAATGCTAGCATACGGCCCTGAGGGCTAATAAATGCCATACATTAGACATTATCCATCTCCAAATGATGGGAAATGAACATTACTTATGATTCTGCTCTCTAAGTAACAACAGAGACGTCTGTGCAGATTGTCTTTTGCCCTTGAGCAGATGAAATATAGTCCATGAAATACATTGATTGGCTGGACACTGTACAAATAAGACTATGAAGCCACACACATACTATTGCATCATATATAGGTCTCTGTCTCTCTCTCTGTCTGTCAATAAATAAATACAATAAACACTAAACTGCAAAAACAACTACATAAATACACACATAAATGCTACACAGAGTCTGTACACATAGATTTTTTGTATTAATTCACAAAATCAGACCCTTTGATTTGTGAAAACTTGCTAATGTTTAATGCAGAAGAAGCACAACATCTGTCTTTGGACTCTGATATGGTACTGAAGTAATTTTATATCCTGGCCATCTTGTCACATCAGTATCAGCCAATGAAGCTAGGCCAGGGCGGGGCTATCTGTTTGATTGACCAATGGCAGACTGCGTTTGTAAAATGCATTTGATAACATTTATTATATTGACTGAATATGAACTTTATCTTTGCTAAATAAAAACTGCATCACAAAATTCATACTCTTGCATAATTTTACATCAGCATCAAAACCATCACAAATATATCACTAAATATCATGTGACTGTTCGCTATATTGCCCATCTCTAATATCAATGTTGCTCGTTTTAACAAGACCTTGTCGCAGTCACAAAGTAATTACAACCTCTGGGGCAAATTCATAACCGTAGCACCAAATAGAAGAAGATGAATTTCTAACTCCAGAAAAGTAGCAAAAACATTTGGTAGGAAAAAAGTTAGCAGAGTTTGACCGACCCGCCCCTAAAGCAAGAGAGGAAAACCAAATTATCTCTCACCCCCGCTGACATTTATGTCCAAACTGTGTCACAAAAAGTATGCATATTGTCTAAGCTAATAACAGTCTTTTCTGAAACTCCTGTAAAAGCGTCGGGCACATTTGTCAGAAATATGGCTGCACATCGCACCGGGAAACAAAGGTGAACGCGAGGATCTTAATTACAGGACAGTGGCATAACTCTTCAGGACAGAGTAATGCAAACGAGGCTGGACTGAGTGGGAAAACGCCTGTGAGATTAGCCGTCGGCGACAAGGTCCTGTGTGGGGAAAAAGCGAGTGAGCGAGAGAGAGAGGGAGGGAGGGAGGGAGAGAAGGAGAGAGAGACAGAGCAGGGCTTCAGGGTGGGAGATAGGTGACTGGTGAAAGGATGGGGTCTTGTGTCACACTCTCAAAGGAGATCCGCACTGATGATGCTAACATTGGCCTGTCTACCAGTCAATGAGCCCAACACCTGTCAGGAGAACCAAATCAGAGTGAGACAGGAAAGAGAGAGAGACTGACTTTTCAGTTATTGCTAAAAACGGTGTGAAGATTCAGAGCAGAGGGAGCGAGACAGAGACAGCATGTTGCACGTCACACGTGTGTTATGGACAGTAATACGTTTTTGCCCATGATGACATTGATGTCCACATCCATGTAAATATGTGACATCGTTTTTATCTCTATTCACAGTAGAAAAAGGACAGGAAATTATAAATGACAGGCTAACAAATCTAAGCATAAGGCCTGTGAAAGAAAACACCTAGCAACGCCCTAGCAACCACCCTGAACAAATGGCAATTTATTTGATTTATTAATTATTACAATAATTGTGTACACACGGCTATAGATTTATCATAAAAGACAACAAACAAGTTTGATAAACACGTACATGTCTTATTAATAATACCAGATAAATACCAGGAATAAAAAATTCCACCACGTAATATAGTTCATTATCTAATCTGCAGGCTGTTCGTGGTTGCCAAGCAATGTAGCGACTTGTCGCATTAATACAGAACGTGCATTTACAGATGCGTGTTTATCTGCATTAAACGACAACAGAATTTAGAGCGTTTTATCCGTTTTATATTCTAATGTTAAAAATAAAAACACCAGAACGCTGTGTTTTTTACATTGTATATAATGTCTTGTAACTGAACTACGAGTATGTATGCGTTTGCTTGCACTAGATTTCCTCTAAGCAATCAATAATGTACAGCAATATGTCTACCTGTCTGTCTAGGTAAGGCACTTAGGAAGCGCTTGAGTAAGCAAGAGCTGAGCTCCAGTATGACTTCATAAGCAAACTGTGAAACTGGCACACAGTTCAGCTATCACACTCAACTAGTCTGACGCAGGAACAGGCCATGTGATGCCTCTCAAATTGCTTTCTGTGTCCTTTTTACCCTGATATTTCCAAATCACTCCATCTCCAGCGCTAGAGCTGACTAAACCACTCCTTAACCCGAGTCGAAAATAACGAGGACATTCAAATGTGACTTATTCCTTTATTATAGACATGAGGAAGATATCTGAGGGAGGATTCTCTCTCTGTCTCTCTCTCTCCTCCCAGCTTACAATTTTAGATCGTAAGAACATTACGTTTTCAAAACGTTTTCACAGCATTCAGCTAACTACCCAGAAAATAACATTATTGATTTATCTGATACGTAACGTTCTGCTAACATTACTGCAAGAACGTTTTTGATAACTTCAAAAGAAATTTTACAGGATGTTAGCCAACATTTTGAGAACGTTCCCTGTTAGCTGGGAAGCCAGTTCTTAGCCCTCAGTAGAATCTAACGAGGACATTCAAATGTGACTTATTCCTTTATTACAGACATGAGGAAGTTATCTGTTCTGTCTCTTTTTCTGCCTTCTCACCGTCTCTTAATCAGGTCTCGGGGGAGAACTGCTCAATTGCGTGAACATTAGCACTCCACTTTGACATTTAGCTATCGCGTCGAGTTCAACTGTGCGAGAACGAAGCTGGTATTTTAAGATCGTCTCTCTTTAGCTCCAGCCTTCTCCTGTGAACTATAGGGACTGGACTTATTTCCTGTGGGGTTCTCTGGGCATTCATCGAGTTCATTTAAGCTTTTGTCATCGGAAGAGCTGACGGGGGACGGAATGTGTATTATTATCCCCTTCTGTTGTTTTAAGTGGTCCGTGTTTGCCCTCTGCGGCTTGCTAGCTGATGTCTGAGTTATTGACAAAGCTAAAAACAAGAGGAGCGAGAGATACAATTACCCTTTTATTGAAAGAGTATATGACTATATCACAGTATTATGTCAATCATTTCAATTATCTCATGCCTGGAACTCACGACCATATCCTTTTAATGTCCCTGTTTTTTCCCATCATTCCCTGATTCGCCACACCCGGAACCTGAGCGCATGTGGACTATTTTACATATTAGGCCACCAAAATTTAAAAAATAATATGTTGTGATAAAAAGACAAATTATATTTTTGAGTAAAAATACTGCAAAATACAATTTCATGGTTGGTAAGAAATATTTATGGTCATTGGCCGGTGTGGCAAAAAGTTAATTTTGGAGCCGGGGCACACCTGAATTAATTCCCTTGTTCCAAACCTCGTACTACAACTCTGTCAATTTCTCTTTCTCTTCTCCTTCTATTTTCCTCACGAGCGCAATCTTAAGAAACTGACCTCGGGTCGTTAATATGCAAACGAGGCTCTGTTCCTCAACGGAGGACTTATTGGAGCGTGTCCACGTGTCCTTACGAGAACAATGTGTTGCGTGTGACATTCAGGGTGTTGGAATCGGCTGGCAGGGGGAAACAGAGAGTGTGGAGAGTTGCAATGGAACCGGCCCCCTGGAGTGTGAGAGACAGAGTTAGCATGTGCTTTCAGAATCCCAGCAAATCTTATAGTGGATCCATGGCCTCTGGGGTTGAGGAAATGAAAGTTTGCTTCCGCTTTTAGAACAGGTGCTGTAACTTTTAGGCAATGATAAGTTAAACATAGTCTAAAGGACGGCCTAAAAACATAGTTCTTCCAGGAAACTGCAAACCTCGAACAAAAGAGTTTGATTCCAGGAAACAAGTTAAATCGGATACAGTAGCACCGTTATGTGCCCTGACTATCCTGTGAAAATAACTTGCACAATTACGTTACCATGGTTATTTCATATATATAGTCAAAATGGTCCAACTACATATCACTGCTAACGTATTGCAATAAGGTGATATTTTCATATGAAAATTTGAGTAACCCAAAACATGCTAATTTAACAGGGTCAAAAATATCATTGGCACTGAATCAAATTAGCTACAGCAAATACAAATGAGCTACAAATTAGCTTAAAAATTCCTTAAATGATAAATGTTGTTTTATAATAAATAATAATTTTATAATAAAAATTGTTTTAATACTTAGAAGGTATGTAGTTAGCTTTTAAAGCTCCCCACACCTGTATATATATAGATAGATAGATAGATAGATAGATAGATAGATAGATAGATAGATAGATAGATAGATAGATAGATAGATAGAAATGTGGTTTCTAAACAAATTACACAAGAATAAATAATATAATATCATAAATATCAAAATACAAAGTAATGTCATTAAAAATCTTCATATCAAATCTTAAAATGAAAGATCATGTGACAGTGATAAATGTATCTGATAATAAAGTAACTTTTCATTATTTACAGCAACAAATAAACAAGAAGTCAAAGAATTGCTCAAGATTTCACAAATTTCTGAACATGAACCGAGAAAAAAAACAGCATTAAACAAATGAAAACTGCATTTTGCCGTATATATTCTTTTCACACAGCCGCTCCAATAAAAACAAATCAGCCCTGTTTTTCACTACAGTGAATTAGCAGGTTGTTTTTGCTCATTTACCCTTGCCCAAAGGCACAAGCTTATCTCAGTCTGATGTGTCTAAGCTTACATCCACAAAGCACCGTGCACTCTGTAAAACGGTCACCTTTAAGCTAACACACCTGCACACAATTGCTTGTTGGGATATATATATAGTTATAGGTGTGTGTGTGTTTCCGATCACAGGTAGTTTTTAAAAAGAGTGAAGCTTGACTTTGATTGATGGCTTATCTCCATCGCCCTCCGGATGTCACAACAAAGACACCCCGGGCCGGGTCTCAGGTTCAAAACAAAGATTCATTTCCTAATGTGCTCACATTTATCGCCTCTGTGAGGCAAGGCTATATCTCCCCCGAGTCATTTCACAGGTGTCTGCGCGTTTGTGTACGTGGGAGAGAGTTTATGTCAAAGAGGCGGGCGCTAAGACGTCGCGTCTCACCCTTTATCTTCTCTGTTGTGACTTCCTGGCTGGATCGTACCTGGACAGCAGATTCACTCTCTCCCACCTTTCAGAAGGAGTCAAAGGTGACGCAGGAAGCTGGTATATATTGATCGGCGTGAGCAACATTTTTTCAACTTCACTCTTAGATCGAGGTCACAGAGTCTTAGCTATTAGTTGTCTGCGAAGGGGTAATCGGTCACATGCTGGGGAGATGAAGTGGATTAGAACTGAATTGGTTGCCCTTTTAAGAGACAAATCATTTTACAGCTGTCTTCTTTCACTCATTTTCTTTAGAAGCCACCGACAGGAGCACACTACCTCTTAATACTCCAGACCAGCTTCAGAGTTTAGCCATCTTTGAGTCTCTGTCTTTGTTCCAAAACCTAGTGAGGTCCCTACATAGGCAGCATGCTGACTGAGAAGTGAATAATGTAGAATCTACGCAGCTTTCTGCATCACACAAATCGCCCTCGTCCTCATACACACACACACACACACACACACACACTACATTGTCTACTCCATTACAGATACATACAACATTGCTATAATATTTTGTCAAAATGTAAGCAGGCATAATACATCTTAAAACAAGACCTCACACTGCATTCGGGGAAATAGCTTCTGTCTCTTTTTAAAGCTGCTAAGCTTTAAAAATTCTGGTCATGGATGGGCAAGGTGCATGCTGTCAGTTTTATTTATAAACCCGACTGCCCCGGTCTTTCACATGGACAGCAGGCCGCCAAATGCCCCCCCACCCACACTGAGAGAAAGACAAGAAGGCAGGCGGACACCATTCACCTCTGAAAGACACACAAACACTTCTGCAGCCAATGAGACCCCCTGTCTGTAATTTTAGACAATTTTAGGTTGTTAAAATGTTATATTTTCAAAAAGTACTAGGTTTTAAACATCCAGATGTTGTATTAACAGGCTTGTTTCTAAGAACATTAGTCAAACATTTCTTAATTATGTAATGTTTTCAAAATGTTTCACTAATAACTTAAGAATAATGTTTTGACACAATGTTCTACCAACATCACTGCAAGAACATTTTTGGTAATTCTGAGGTTAAAAAAATCTTTAACCAGTCAACATTCTGAGAACATTCCCTGTGAACTGCATTCAGCTACTGGGTTCCACCAAGCGCTGTAGTTGAAGATCGGTTCCTCTGGTGGAAGACAGTGAAACTGTGAATGTTTGAAATCACCTGAGGCACAAGTCAGAGCGTTATGACAGTGGGCTTTGAGGGGCACCAGCCAAATGATGATTCTCTCTGCAGGTGGGCACAGGCATCGTCGTAGAGACACAGAGAACTCAGACTATGCATTAGCTCGACATAATGGGGCCACTGGTTTTTCTCTTAGGTTTCTGTGGCCTAATCAGCTGTGAATGCGTGCGCTGATGTCACTCATTAAAGCGACATATTCATCCGAGTCGACGTGCCGCGCGTTTCGCTCGGTAAATTGTGTCAACCTGCAGTACGTGCCGCCCATTAATGCGCGAGGATACGTGCAGTTCATTAAATAATGTGTTTAGCTTTTGAATGCTAATGCTATTAGCTTTAATTAGACCTCTTCATTTGGCAGAGGATTATAACTCAGCCGGCAGGAACATGAATCACGGTATTCACATTTATACGTCGCCCGTCGCCCTGCACCACCGCAGCTGTTTGGAAAACAACAATTAAACAAAACCAGAGAACGTAGTTTATTCAATTTCAGATTCACAATGGAGATAAATCAGAGCGCTGGTCTCGCTTTCTGACAATATCTGCCCTTGTTGATTATAATGATTACAGATTATAATGCTTGTACGATGTATAATCAAAAATGTATTTTCTACAAAACATTCTCTGTGTTTGTTTAAGGATGTTGTCATATTCTGACACATATGTGTGACCTGAGTCCTGCATTAATGTTAATATACAGCTTTTATTCTGTTTTGTAACGTTGTCAGAATGTTGACAGGCCTCAAAAAATTCTTGCAGTAACTTTAGTAGAACTTTATAAGTTTATCAAATTTGTATCATATTTGTAAAAACATTATTTTTAGGGAAATGAATGGAATGTTGGTATAAAAATATATCAAGAATGTTTACAAAACATCAACAAAACTGGATGTTAATACGTACAAGCTAATGCATATGCATATATATTATATGTTTTTTAGAACAATCAAAAGAGCTTTACAAACATACATAAATTATTACTATATTAATATATACTGTATTAATATACATATACAGTTAAGTGTTCTTTTGATTGTTCTGGAAAACATATAAATATATATATATATACACACACACACATGGCCTGGCTCTCATAAATCTATGGCATTTCAGTTTAATTGTACCAGTCAGACAAGAGCACGCTGCTCATTTGACACATTACATTATACAGGAAAACACTTACTAGGCATCATGTACTTTATTTTGTGCATAACTCTTTTAGACTGGAGGTGCCCATCAGGGGCAGGTGGGCGGAGCTCTAGCGTTGGCGGCAGATCTGCGGCGCAGCAGAATCCAGGCATGTCAGCACGTCTCCGCCATGCACCGACTGCCGTGGGCTAAACCGCCTGCCTGCATGTAGCTCACTAGCTGCCGATCGCCTGTTACTGACATTACCGAGTCTCAACCCTGTTCAAATCCATCTCTGCTGTCATAATCCACAGCTTTACTGAAGAGCTGATGATAAATTCATATTTTTTAAGATAAGATATTGGAATTTGCATAGTAACAAAATGTTGGGTATATATTGAACCGTTGAATGAAACAGCATGCGATTAGGAAGAAAATAACTGTATGCCAAAATGACTTTTTTCTGATTTGCTTCACGTAATAAATCATCGTTTTGTGTGAAACGTCTGATGTACCTGTCAGAGGAAATGAGTTACAAACGATCACAGCTATATACTGCTAAAGCACGTCCAATGACGGCTGCTGTCAGTCACACGCTCACGCAACTATACAGACACGCTACACCAGCATGCACATGTGCAGTACCTACACATGCCCTCCCAAATTTAGGCTGAATGGAGTCACTTATTTTTCAGCATTAAAATAGTTAGATATCAGACAACTAAAACACTAAAACACTGTTGCAGCCATAAAACTGGGTCAACCAATGGCGTGATTTGGGGTGGGACTTTCTGGTTGTCTGACCAACAGCAGACGAGGAAAGTATTCCTTTCGAAAACTTCTTTTGAAATCATTATGTTTGCCATACTTTTACACTAGAAACCAAACAAAAACACACTTCAGCTTTGAGGAAAATCTGTGGTGTGTTTTCATAACCAAAAGAATCGACAATCCCACATGCAAGCTATCCAAGATTCTCCATCAAAACCGAACTGAATCAACAGCGTCCGTATACCTACAATAAACAACATCTGCACTGGGTCTCCTGTCTGCAAAGGCAAGTCACATATGGGGGTTTAGGGTACTGTTTGGGTACGCATCATGTTCTTTTGAAGTTAGGAATCTTGTTGCATGCAAGCCAACTCATCCGAGAAGTTTCTGCAAGAGAAGACGTCTCTCTTCAGGCGATCTCCACACACTTGCTCCTACAAACTATTTAAATAAAAAAAAGAGAAAATTCTACCCAGAGACGTTTCTGGTAGCGCAAATCCAATTCTGGTTATTCAGATTTTCACCCTGTTATTTGCCAGAGGGCCACAGATTATATTTCCTTGAACAAAATAACTGTGACTTGGTTGGATATATTTGCTCAGCGATGCTTAAACAGCATTTACTGCCTTCCCAGTCCACATGCCGCCGTAGCCTGAGGCGGGATTGCAGTGCTGAAAGCCTTCTAAACGTATCCCATCAAGTTAGCGCTTGTTAAATTAGCAGCAACTATATATTATAAACGGGGAGAGGAAATCTAATAACTTCGTAATTCTAAGAGAGTCCCTGGATTTTATTGTGGCAAACATACAGAGGTATTGCAGAAAATCCTCGCAGCACAAAAAAATAAAGCTAATTTATTTTTCGAGCATTTACAAGAGATGAAAATACCATTACAAGACCGTGATTAAGTTGATGATAAGACAGTATTCTATTTTTTCATCCGTTTTTATTTATTTACACTCTCATCCCCAACGATTCGCTTTCCATTTGCACAAATTGGACTGATTCAAATTGCTTTATGAGAAACTATATGAATGGTAATACAGTTCTGAGTGGGAGAGTTGTGAAATTGAACATGGAAGCGTTCAATCAAGTGACACGTTTCAGTCAGAGTCATTTGTCATTGTCACATTTCCTTATATTTGATCCGGGAGGTAAGAGTGTTACGCAGACATCATTTATCTTCATCAGCTATGAGAGCTGACTGTACACTGCTGCCCACTGAGACGTCAGTCTCACGCTCTGACTGGAGACACATGAAAAGCGTTTGCGGCCGCAGTGGATGCGCTCGCTGGTTTATCTGTGGTGAAACGGATTACAGAGTCAGCTAATCAGAACTCACTAATTCAGTATGTGACAAAAGAAGCACCGAATCTCCCGTGAACCTTAAATCATGGCACTAACTTGGTACACAAATGCTAAAAGACAGATAATATAATAAAATAACTTTACTTTTTTTATCATTCATGGTTAAATCTTTAACTTTCGTTTAACTTTCGTTTAGAACACAAAATTTGAGGCTACATCATTTCATTACAGAATTGACCTCACCCAAAATATCGGAGCAGAGAGTTTAAATAATAAATCATCATCCTAAACATGCAGTTGTGAATCTGGTTAAAGTAACTAGATCATGTTAAACACCCATCTGTCATATTCTTGCTCATATTCATCCTCAATTT
>JBAJNP010008820.1:0-19422 GCA_036877545.1 Yasuhikotakia modesta
CACACACACACAGGATGAGAGAAGCTGATTTACAGCATATCCTTACAGTGAAGGCTCTGATTCACACAGTGTGAACATCTTTTCACAGGCATGTTAGAATCATCTATCCATAATCTATTCATACATCAGACAGATATTATACAGAGAAGCTCCCTGTCTGCGACTGCTGTATAATTTCACCATTTCTTTTCCATCAAGAAGACATTTAAAATAAAATAATAATCTTGCCATAATACTTAATAAAGGGTGAGTTCTAATACCTTGACCAATGTCACTTTCACTTCATGATACTGAATTAATATCCCAACACTTAAAATAAATATATTTACATGCATTATCTTGGTCTATGTAATTTTTTTATATATTTAAAAAAATGTAAATGTAAAATGTAAATACACCAAAATCAAATTAAACAAACATGCAAAAATTACAATATCACAGGATTTAAGTATGATAAACAAAAAATTGCAATACTCATATGTTATCATGCCCCAGACACTGAAATAACACCATAATCTCAGTCCAATATACAAAGACCAATTCAGTAAACACTGCTTTATATTGCAGTACAACAAGTTTGCCAACCACCATTTTCATCTTGCATTAGGTATTAATTTCACCACAATTTTTCCACATATAAACCCCATCACAAACATCAAGTCTCACAGTAAACACCTGTGAACCAGCCCATTATTTGCATCCCCATTCGCTCTCAACACACAATGAATATCTTGATAAAACCATCGCCTTGCTCGTCTCTGGAGACGCGCCAAATGAGAGAAACTTAACAGCCCTTGGAAGCAGCATTCTGATTGAGAAAGGAAATAGGTCATTGTGACAGGTGGAGCGTGGATTGGCCGCGATGCGATTCCCTGTAAAATCTTGCTAATGGAGGCTAACACCTGCCACCCACCCTTCCCTGAGGCGGTTAGCGAATCTCCTGCTAGCTTTCATTGCAGTATGACGCTACCCAGACCTGTTATTCCCAACGCACAGCTTGTAAAAAATCGTCATGCAGTGTAAAATAGAACGATAAGACAAAACTAACGAGAGAGAATCAGTGCAAGTATCTACAATCTGTAGTGAAAAAGTTATTGAGAGTTACTGTGTTGTCAAAACAGCTCAGTGAAACAGAAAAAGTGCTTTATTTTTATATTGTTGCTCTATAAGGCTTTGACATTTATTATTACATATAATAATATCATTTTCAACTGGAAGTGTGGGTAAAAAAATACAAATAATGGTATTGTAGCATTTTTGCCTTTTTTAATAAAAACAAAAAATAAAATTGAATAAAACAGCTTTGTAAGAGAAGCTCAGTTATTTATGAAAATAGCCAACAGACACAGCAACAGAGAAAACTAGCAAGACAATTTGAACTTTGGCCCTAAAACACTAAATATGTAAATATTGCTAGAACTCATAAGGGTTGGGGTATTGGGCCAGTCTTTAATGGGTGACAAAAAATGACCAGTCTTGCATGAAAAATGTGTCTTTTTTGCAAGTATTAATGAGTTAGTTTACACAGCGTGAGTAATTAGTCTCTGAGGGAAACGGGTCACATCACAGTTGTTGAACAGATGGAACAAACGGAAAAAAATAATATATGTAAGAACAGGATACAGTTGTTCTCATAAGTTCACATTTCCCTGGTCTTTCATTGTGTGTTGACTATCTTGATGGTCTTGACTGTGTATGTTACCATGGATACACAAAAGGGCTACACTTTTCAACTAGCTAATTTTTGTCTATTTAGTATTTTGTTCTTAACACAACATTGTGTAAAATAACATAGTCTGGTTTTAACTATTTTTTGACCAAGCATAAGCAGGTAGACTGATCCTAAACTGGGCTAGAAGACCAGCTGTGCCAGGCTGGGAGGCCCAGCTTAAACCATCTATTTCCATCTTAAGCCAGCTAGGAAAAGTCAGCCAGCTTAGGCTGGTTTTACCTGATTTTTTTACTTCAGTACGAAAACTAAAAAAAAAACAAATAAACAAAAAACAGATTCCCTTCATTTGTTACGTTGTTCTACCTTAAACTGTTTGAAAACCACAGCCGAGTTCTGAGTTCATGTACAGACAAGCAGTTGTGACAGAATGGGATTTCTATGATAAATTGTGAGTTTCCCCCACAGATTTAACACTGTGGTAGTGGGCTTCTAAAGACATACGGCAAGTCAGTAGTTTCCTCACTGCCTGGAGTTCTCACTAGTGTGCTTAAAAACGAATCACTAATACTCCTTTTATTAGTGTCATTTCATAGATTTCTCATATATGATGTTTCTAGAAATACTTCATTTGTTGTGTGTCTTGGAATAACTTGTAATGAACTTGTAACTTCTAACTAATGTAAATTTAAAGAATAATACAGAATAATAATAATTCTGTCCCATGAGACTCATTTCAGTTTTGGCACAGAATCCTGGTACCGTACATTGATGTAATGGATCAAACACACAAGTGACAGAAACTACAGCACTAATGTCTCTGTTACACTCTGAGATATAAAATCCATCAGTTGTCTCATGACTTCCTGTGAGAAACTTCAGAAAGATCCATGACTCTGTTTGGTCCTAACAGGCCACTTTCATCTCCATGCACACATGCTTCCATTTATCTCTCCTGCCTATCCACCTCGGTTTGGTTGACAGGCTGAGACTGATATGTATGGCCTTTAAAAACCTCAATCTCAATGTTAGTAGGGCAAGAGAGCCTTGACTGCTCTCAATTACTCATTTATCACCTGGAGATACAGATTCTCTAAGACACATCTTCAGATTCATGTATCGCCACAAGCACAAAGATGTTTCCTCAACTACAGTCGCTGTTGGTTCTGCAGAGAAATAGTTTATTGAGAAAATACTTTTTTTGCAAGATTAATTTGTCTGCTAATGATGTTCACAAACACTGTTTTTTTCCTGACAATCAAGAACAAACATGGAAAAATATATATATTTATAGTCCTTTCTCCCCACAAATATTAATATAACTTATTAATTTAACTTTGTTAAAAGTCCAAGGTTTTAAAGTAATACTTAGTTTGAATAAAAATTAGTGACATTGAATAAAAAATCTATGACAAAAAAATACTTGCAGTAGAAAAATACCTACATACACTCACTCACAGTCACATACAGGGCAATGATAAATGATAAGCCCACGCTGATGTAGGTCAGGGCAATTATCAATCGCAGTGTGCCGGTCTACCACTAGAGGCAGTGTGATGGATTGCAGACATAGCAGGATAATAGTCTGAAATTAGATTTGCCCTTAATACAATATTTATCTGACATTTATACATTGCTTAAAGAAAATGGATTAACTTTCAGGAGCAATCACATTACTTATGATCAAAGATAATGCGGGAAAAATGCTTCATAACGGTTCGGTGATGGGAAAACTAAGCATTATGACAAACCATGCATTATATCTGCAAAACCTCCAGGCTTTTCACAGGTATTGTGCCGAGCAAAGTGGATTTCGGATGTGGCTGTAATCATTCCAATATTTGTGTAATTAGTTGGCACAGCTTTAGCTGTAGTGAGGATGTCGGAGCTTCTGAATCGATGCAAAGGTCTGTTGTGCATTTTGGTGACTCAAGACACTCTGTTTGCAGACTTCCTGTGAGCCAAAAATAAACTCAACTTGAATAGATTTCCTTTCTTCCCACGCAGGAACAGAGGGAAGGAGACAGGAGGAGAGAGAACGAGTGTGAAGGCTCTAATATGCCGGCCTGTCAGATTGATCAGATTTTCATGTGCCTGCATTTCTGAAGATGAGAAAGGTCATGCGCTATAGCTGAATGGGTCTCTATGGACTCACTTGCGGATCTTTAATGTTGTGCAGGCTATTTTAATAGCTCTTCACAAAGAGTCTAGATATAATGGCTTTGTTTACTCTATATTATTACCCTAGAACATCACTGACTAGCTGCTATTCTGTAGCGTAGTTAGCATAGAGCGTGTGGCACTAGTAATGCCAAAGTCACATGATTGAATACCAGGAAATGCACAAACTACCTTTTCAGTCACTATGATGATAAAATTTAGCAAATTCAAGAGTTAAATTCAAATCAACACAAATTCAGAGCTAAAATTTTTTAGGTCATTATGCAAGAATGACTTTTTTGTTAGTTTTGTTAGTCCAAAAACATTCAGATTGCTTAGAAACATTCACAATTTTCTGAAGTTTGTGTACGTTGCAATAACAGAACTGTCTCAGGCACACAGAACTGTCTCAGAACTTCAACATTCCAGCAAATATAATTGTAAAACGTGAAACTATAAAGTTGTCACATTAAGGGATTATTTTTACCTCATCCAGTACTTAAAGCTGTAGCGTGAATTTCTACATCAACAAACACTCAACCGACCAGCTGTCACCTACAGGTTAAACTCCAACAACTCCAAATGGGCTCCTTCACAGCCTGGGACGTTATCCACCAGGAAAATACTGTAAAGTTTTGTATTTTTAATGTGATATTGATATTACAAGAGCTCCTGCGGTAAGAGCTGTTTTAGTCTTACCAGGAGCTTTTTTCCATGAATTATTCTGCTGAACTACACTTGGAATTTCTTATGTCTCCCCACAAATCCTCTCTCATCTCCCACATCTTTGTGCATTTTTGTGGGGCTCTTAAAAATCTCTAAATAAAAAAAAAACCTTTAACATCCAATACGGTTGAAATGTTTATATACTAAATTATTTTCGCCCTTTTAAATATGAACAAAAATAATAAAATACAGTTAATTATACAGGTAAGAGAGAAAGAACATGAGATGGGATAGATAGAACCGCAAGGCGTGACACAAACCAGACGCTATAAATTGTACAGGAGGAAAGCGCATTGAATAATCCATCAATGAACAAAGCAGAAACTGCTTCTGGTTCCGCCTTAAACTCATGCCTTTAGAACCACAGCTTCTGTTTGTGCTGGTCAGGATGCTCAGACAAACACAGCAATCCATGTTTATTAGCACAACCAATCAAAGGTGGCATTGAAATATGTGCTGGGGTAACATTTGCTGGGGTAACATTAACCAATCAGATTTCCGACATGAAAAAAGGCAATTAATTAGATTAAAAAAGGAAGAATTCTATATTAAGTCTCACTGGCCTTTAAAACTCCATGTGACCTTAGAGATGCAAAGTAAATTAACAGACCACACTTCAAGATTCAAATAGAAACAAGGTTAAAGATCAGTAGAGATCAAATGGGAAGGTAATATAATGTCTGTCTGTGTGTGTGTGTGTGTGTGTAATACTGGATTCAGTGTGTACATGCACAAAAATGTTCAGTTCCAGAAATATCTCAGAAGATGAGGTGAATGTCACCATGGTAACAGATGGTTTTAATATAAATTGCTGCAGTCTTTCTACAAAACAAGCTTTTTTAAAACCAGCTTGAGTATGACTCCATGAAAGGTACCTGTCACTGGATCTGAGAACATAAACTGATGAATTTAATCACTCAGGCATTAGGTGTAACGTTAAAAATAAGCTAAATCAATTGTCCTGTAAAAGAATGCAGCTACAACAGCCACAGACAGTACAGATGTCACATGCTTTATCAATAAAGCTATAGTCACAAAACTGTGTTACATTACATTACACATAGACGGTCGATTGCAATCAAAATTATCTGTCATTTCTATAAGACCGTCTCATGTACTGAATGAAAACACTGGAAAATAATATTGAGGTAATTATGTAAACTCAAATCTTCAGGCAGAAAAAAAGCCCTTTCCCTTATAGCTGAAGGGCTTCAATGTCATGTCTGCAAAACGTTGACATTAGCTGATTAAAACAACTTATCCGGAAAATTGGAGTACAAGGACAGTACAAGCGATGGAAAAACAAGGACTTGTGTTGCAGAAGGGGTGTGGAAATCTCTGCAGTAAGATCATATCTTTGTAAAAGTGTGTTTCAATAATTTTAGTTATAGATGTTATATTATAGACCCACAGGACTTACAAAAAGAAACAAATTACTATTCATCCATATTAACAGACTAAAGCCAAACAGAAGCAGAAAAAAAATCAAAATGGTCATTTTATTCTGTTAAATCTTCTACTGTAAATAATAAAACTATATAGATGCCATGAGTTTATATATTCTATAGGCCATTTAACCCAATACTAATAAAAACTACAGTCCACAACTTATATCCAGCTGATTCTGCATATAGAACTCTATTCATTCAAGTATATATAAATGTACACAAACTATAATCACAGTAAAGAAATGTACTGTTCAGCAGTACATATAGATAAGTTTGTGTTTATACTGCAGCGCTAAACCAACAGATTTAAACCTCTGAACAGTTTGCAGATTTCTGCAGAGCGTGAAAGCTCGCGATTCACAAGTACTCCTTTTTTCTCTCGTTTATTTAATTATTTGTCTAATTTGATAATGCATTCAGCACCCATTAAGAGTGTTATAGGCTAATCATAACAGCTCTGACAACATTTGACCATATTTATGTAAGTCCATTACACCGACTTCCTCCACAAACAATGTGGAAAATATTTTTAATAAAGGCACAAATGTGGGCACAATGACATGATGGATTATTATAATTATGAATGATTAATCATTTAATGCATTTACCTTATTGGACAGTTCATTTTTAAAGCAAGCTTTGCCTTTAACATTCTTTAAACCACATATTATTATATTTAAATGGCTTTATTGCTGTTTCTTTTGTCTACATAACAACAACATTTGATGAAATAATTGCGACACAATAACTGATCCCCAACGAGAAGCGTGATTTTACTTTAAGGTGAAGAACACACCACTGGGTCTTCACACCCCAATATAACCTCAGATGATGGAGGCAGAATTTGAATGAGGGTAATTAAAATGCTATTGGACTGGATTTCAACTATGTGGAGTAAAAAAAGGAGATTCTCTGATTCTCTCTGATTATTTTAATCAACCAGCTTTCATCCTTTCCTGCCCAAATTTTGCTGTGTAAGTAAATTCAAGTAAAGCTAACCATGTAGAAAAATACCAGCTTATGCATATTTAAAATGCCAGCTCCGATTTCACCAACACTCCCAATATAAACAGCATAAGGATGAGTCTTAAAACCTGCTAAATGTGTCTTAAACAGTTTGAAAAACATCATGTTTGTCTTTTCATTACTTTGAGGACAGAATTTCAGCATTTGTACATTCAAAGTGTCAGTGGCTGATATATATATATATACACACATATACATATAGATACACACACACACACACACACACGTTTATATATGTATACACACACTCACATACATACATACATACATACATACATACATATATATATATATATAAACAAATAAAATCTGTAGTATCTTAATTGTTTCTTAACGTCTATGTTTTGCACAGAACCTGCTAATGTATTTTTGCTATATTAGCTAACCACTGCAGTTTTTCCTTCCAACCAAGTAAATAAACCAATAAACCATAAACCTCAAACTTTGACAGTGTTGTGCTCCATATACTCATAAAAAAGCATAAATACAACCAAAGCAGTGGCAAAGGCCTGGCTGGGTGATCATAACAACTAGACTATTATATTATATAATAGTCTATTATATAGCTAAACATTAGCTATATAATGTTTTAGCTGACAGTGTTGGAGTAAAGGGCACATGAGAGGATTTCTAAGGAAGTGCAGATGTTATCTGTCAACACACAACCTCCAGTGATTGGCTGTAAGCCCCACAGGGATTATACATTCTCCCTGGACCAATCAAATCCTCCATTTCAATCAGGCTTTGATTACAGCCTGGGACGTACAGATCACAGAGCCTTCGCTAGCCAATCATTTACAGCAACCAATCAGCTGAAGACGCCACAGCACCAAAAGAATAGTAACACAGGTCCATTGATGCTCACAAACATACAGCTACTGCGTATTAAAAAGGAAAAAAACTTTAGCCATTGTGTGCAAGATGTACCTCTGAACCAGATATGAATGCTGAACCAACCGCATTTTATTTCATCTTTGAATTTCTAAAAACTTCCTAAATATTACAACCAAGTGTATAAACAAAACATGAAAATTATTTCATTAAAAAACCTATTATTCAGTTTTTCCCTGTTTTGGAACAGAACTCTGAAAGCGAAAATCTACTAAGGGGCAGGTGCATTTTTATTGAGCTGTTCCTCCACAATGAGCTTTTTGGTAGAACATCAAACAGCTTGAAGTTATTTTCAGAAGAACACTGCAGAACACCACGGAAGCCTCAGGTGTTCAGTCAGTGGTGGGCAGGTAGGTATAAAACGAATGAGAAAGACAGAAAGAATGTTTCTATCAGACAGTGGGGCTTGGCAGCTGCATCATTTATAGACGCATAAATGCGGAGAACAACTGCTTTTACTCTGGGCCAAATGCCACCATTTGCCAACTTCTGTCCTTTTTCATTTTTATCCAGATATGCATGTACACAAGCGTGTGTGTGTGTGTGTGTGAACTACGCCATCATTATTTTTGTCTATGATAAGCATCTTACTAACAACTCAGTCAAACAGCTTCACTAGCAAACCTATGCTTGTTAGCCTAGCGCCAAACCAGCATAAACTACATAAACTAGCATGGAAATCGAATCTAATTTATATTCCAAGATTACACTTTAAAAACAATATTGTATTGCAATAATTGTATTTAATATTACACAAATTTATATTAGAATATAAAAATGCAATTCTAACAAACTACAGGAACATCATGTCCTGTATTTTAGCTCTGGCTGTGTGGGTTTGAACTGAAAACTATGAGTGTCACTACAATTCAAATTCACACAAAGATGAGTGATTCATAACAGGACAGGAGAAACTGCCTCTCATTATAAGCTTCAGTTTCAGCTTAAATAAAACCAGCTGTATTGTTATTCTGATCAGATACCACCCACACCGTCTCGCAAAGCCAGACTCTTAACTGTGACACGAAGACTGAAGCTCACTGCTGTATATTCTGGCCCAAAAGCACATGTTTGGACAGGAAGTGGCAATATGACTGACATGTTAAGACACTAACTAGAAATTACTTGGTTTTACATGTTACTTAGAGATGCTGTTAACTCTAAACCTCAATTAAAAACCTGTGTGAAAAAAAAAACTGTGTGGAATTTAAAAAATGCCTCTATGAATGAAAAATACCGTCACCTGCAAGTATACTGCTATTCCAAAAAACATGGCAATTGCTTTTAAAGAGTAAAATATAAGTAAAATATATACAATTCAACTGAGGAATGTCTTACTACCAAGAACATATTGGTGTTTATTCACTAAGTGCCTCAACAAGCAAATATTGTTAACTAAGACATGATGTTGCTAACCTGAAAACCTCCAATTTCATTATTAGTTTTCCTCAGATGCACCAACTGTATTAATCACTTTGATAAAATGGTTCCAGGGGGATTGATGCAGTCCAGTCCAATTATATTTTATTTTGGAATGTGTCCCACAACCTTTGCCACTTTTGGAAATCTCATGTTCTATCAGTTGAGATGCAGGAACACTAAAGACCATTTCGTGGGAGGTCTCAGACGCAGAACCACATAGCTTCAATGATGGCTTTACTGAGGTAACAGCATATCGCGTCTGGTCTAACGAAACATTATATTGAGTTATGAGTAATTCTTACTCTCGCATCAAACTGAGGAACAAGAAACCGAAGAAGGGGGAGGAGCTTTAACGACAATTATAATCGCCTGCTAGCAATGAGCACTAGCTCATTATGGTCACACATTGGTTAGTTTGCATGAACCCATTATGCATCACTGCATGAGAAAGGAAACGCGGCAGAGATAAGAGAGAAGAAATGACAGGAAGTCGAGCTGAAGGCTGCATCCTCCGGTTCGCCTGGGATACGTCAGAGTGTGTGTTTGTGCTCGCGAGTGTGTGTGTGTATAAATGTCTGTGCGTCTTTGGGAGAAAAGAAGCACATTCCCACCCACTCAGTCCCATGATTCAACTCAGCCTGCACCAGGCGTGGGCTTGAGAGAAAGAGCGACTGAGAAAAGCTCTCTTTCAGAGAAAGCGAGCGAGGGACCTGCAGTGAGAATAGAGAGAGAGAATGAGAGAATATTTCTTTATCCACTTCTAGCCTCTGTTTCGCACCGTTCCTTTCAGCTGGTGTTGAGGCAGGGTTTGGGGTGGCTAATAGATTCAGCTCACTGCTAAATTAGCAGCCGGAACTTCACAACCATATGACAAAAACATACAGACACCGAGAATGAACCTGGAGAAAGAGACAGAAACTGATAACAAGGATGTGAATTGGGTATAGGTGACAGGTGTCTATCTATAAGACTAGAGTGTTAGTGTCACTCACTGCCAGGTGTCCTCATAAATCACTGCAAGTCATTATTATTGAAAATAATGAACATCAGAGAGTTTAAAGGAGATCTGGGTGGTATAATAATATATACTGACAATAGAAATATGCCAAAAATATTCAAATTTACACTATTTACACCTGAAAGAGGAAGAGCGTGACATCCCCCAAACCAGTTTTGAGGATGAAGTTGCTTATGGTTGCCAGGCAACGTCGCAACTTGCCGCATTATCAACGGATTCAACAATGCGTGGTCACTGATGTGTGTATATTGGCTATTTTCCAACAGCTTCAAACATTACTCATCCAATCTGAAATCTCTTAAATTTTATAATGTTAGTTCTACTGCTTTGGGTTTTGTGCTTAGAACTCGGCTGTTAGATGATGCAAAATCATTCATATCTTATATGGTTTCAGAATTCTTATCTTTTATTAAAAAACACTAAGACTTTTAATTAATACATTGACTATTTTTTATTCTAGCGATTGTGGACAAACCACTCACCCTCTTGGGCAGCATTTTAACAGTCTAATGCTTCAATAACAATTATGCTAAAACTCCTGTAGGTTATATGGGGAGGTTGGAAGAAGCTGATGTCTACAGAGAGCATGCGTCTTATTTCTTCATCAATTTCTTCAATTCCTTGCCAGTTTTCCTGAAACACACACAGCTCATATTAACCGCTTGTAGTTCCCATGCAATGTTTCTGCAGGCCTGACAGCTTTATAAATGTGCTTCTCTATCTCTCGCAAACACACACATACACAAAAAAACAAGCAAATATCAAACGAGCCCCTCTTCACATTTTCCAGATGCAAATGTCCTCTGTTAATGTTCAATCCCTTGAGTTGGGTGTCTTAAGGGAACATTAAAGTTCATGCAATTTGCATAAACAGATGAAATCGCACTGTAAGACTGCAAGTCCCTTGGGAAATGTAACATAAGGGTTGATGAAACACCCAAAGATGTGCATTTTCTTAAAATAGTGTCTTGTTTTTGTGTTGTTGAGAATGATGCTTCAAACTGTTTACTCTGTCTAGTCTGTGAGGCTGTTTCTTAAACTTTCTGACAAACACATTTTATTAATACATCAAGTAAGGGCAACAAACTGGGTTTTTTTCAGCTCAAACGCATGCCTGACAGACATACTACCATGGACAGCTCTGGTACTGCTGCCTGCCCAAGACTCTAACTTCAGCACCCTGGACAGCTCCTTTTAATCTACTCACTGCTATAATGCCAGAAAGGTGCTCCAATCGTGGACTTCCCACCCTGTGAGGTCACACACAAATAGCCAATCAGAACAATGCATTCTCTCATTAAGTAAATACTGTGAAATTGCACCTAAAAGGAAAACTTCTAAGCATTTGTCTGTCGCTCAAAAACTCAAGGCCTATAAAACCTGTAAAAATGTGATATTGTGATGCTCCATGGCATATGTAATAGAGGACACAGACTGTGGGTGTCTGTATTATTTAGCGCTGTCTGGTATGCAGACTCACAGGATGGTCAGAAAATGTCAGACTAGTTTCTGGGCACTCATCTCTGTAGGGTATCAAACAGCACCAGTAATGATGTTGTCATCAGATTATGCTTTCTTGTTGGAAAGACTTCTTCTATAGTTTGCTTCTGTAATTAGAAAAATAATGTCATTAATACATCAGTGCTTTCAAATCTTATCCCACTTTATGCCTTTAAACTTGGACTAAAGTGACTGATGCCCAAATTTGCCTTTTGGTAGGTGCATTTTTTGTGTTTGCTAAAATCTTTTGATTTAAACTTGGATGTGTGAATTACTATCTCCAGTTCACTTAAAAGACTCGAAAGATATTTGCAAGTAAAACATTTTTACTCTACACAAGCTCTACACAACAACAACAACATCCAATTAATGCAACATATCACCACACAGAATACTGTAACAGAAAATGTATTTACTACATACATTTCTATAGAAATACACCTTATATGTACATCACTGCTGGTTTCATAAGAGAATAAATGCTATAAGAGAGTCTATAGGAGGCGTTCCCACATTTTGGTGTTTGTGCCTTACAAGCGTTCATTGAATCGGTGTGTACAAGCTTGACTCACGCTTGTGTTTGTAGGTCAGAGGCACTGGTGAGAAAATAAGGCTTTTTTATGAGACTGATTCTCATTCACTTTCTCATTTCTAAAGCTGTGCAGCAGAAAATGTCTTAATGCATCAAATAATCTGATCTAAAATACAGAACACACTTAATGAGAGGGTTAAACATGTTTGATATGAGCTGAACACAACAGTGACTGACATGTAAATTGGGGAAGTCACATTTTGTTCCTGTAATTGAAGAATGAAAAAGACTGAATTACAGGTATGTGGCTCTGATTAAGATCCATTAAGATGCACATGAGAGACAGGAAGTAGATTTTCTCTGTTCAGCGTTTTGATTGGCGAATGCCTTAACAGCAATGGAAGCAGAACCGCTTATCAGTAAACCATCCTGTGGCTGCATGCAAATATATAATGTCATGCTTTATGTAAAGCTCTGAGGGTTCAGTACAAGAGAGGCTAATCGCCTGCTAGCGCATTAGCATAAGACACATGCATATAAAATGAGCAAGCTGTAAATTGAGACTTAAAGTATTTCTAGCTCTGTAGTTCAGCTATAATGTTCTTCAACTCAGCCAACATGTCACAAATCACAACAAAACATGGCAAACATGAGACTACATGGGAACGTTTATGTATTATTGCATAAAGCGCCATGATAAACTGAAACACTTAACAAAATAAAAAAAACACTAAACAAAATGTGTGTGTTATTTCTTTAGCTCAAATAGAAGAACATGGAAAATTTCCGGGAATTTCCAGGAATTTGATTTCCAGGAAATGTATACCGATAAATGATACACCTTAAATGCAGCAAGTTGGATAAAAGCACTTGCCAAATGCATAAAACGATGTAAAGTGATCCTATACATTAATGTAAAAGCACCTCTTTATATACCGTCATTATAGATGGTACTCTAGCTGTGAGCATCAGTTACACTTTCAGTCTGACTCACAGCTATTAATTGCAGGAAGAGGATGGAGTCGCCATGGCAGCTCATTCTGATGAAGGTCAATGACCTTACGGTTCCCATTTGGCGGATGTTTAATCAAAAACTTTTATGAAAGTAAATCATTCATAATCTCCTCACTGGAACTTCTAGAACAGTTATAGTTAAATAATACAGACACTCTACTCTGCATCTTGTACTGTAACATCATGACATCAAGCTCATCATTTTGATGAGCTAAAATTATATTTTACATGACAATTTATGAATCTGGCATATGCTTTTATCAATCAGTGTGTTGTATACGGTCTGTCACTGCGTGTTCTCTGAGACTTGAACTCAAGGCCTTTGCTTTACCAGTTGAGCTACAGGAACACAGATTTTGTACAAAAACTATATACAATTTCTTCTCCATTTTTTAGCTCATACAGTCCTCAGAAAAGTAAGTGGGTGGTGAAGGGGGGGGTATTAAACTGAAATTTTAATGAGCAGAATCCTCGCCATGGGCAACACAGAACCACCAATCTGAGAATGCGAATCTCTCTCCATGAGTTTCACCTTCTGCTGTGACACTCTCACTGTTGCCAAAAAATGCCTCTTTGCTCTCACTCACACATGAACAGGCAAAACATGGCCCATTTCTTAAGCAGTCCCCAGACACCTCGGGCACTGCTAACACGGTCAATTTATCTATGCAGACCCCTCTTCAACAATCTCTCCAAAATCTCCATAGTTAGTGATGAGTCCAGAGAATATCTATAACAAAACCATACTGTATAAGTTGAAGCTAAAAAAAAGCTGATGAAATTTGGCAAGAGGTGACATCACCTCAATAAGTGTTTCCTGTTCGTTTTTTTGCAAGTTGATTAAAATGTCAACTTTAGGGCTAAGTAGCGCAAACACACGCAAGTTGTTAATCCTACTATCTCCTAAACAGTCTTTATCTGCTTTTCTGAAAATCATAAGCCTAATTAATATTCATCATACAAGTTTGTAATGAGGTTTATAATGTGCACAATTTAAAATGCTTCGAGTAAAACTTTCACATTTCTTATTTTAATCAATTTGTTTTAAAAACACAGCTATTGAACGCGAGTTACCAATTCTCTCACTACATACTGTATTTAAATATATGTGTATATACCACATGTGTGTGTATATGTACTGTATATAGAAATATTATATAGAAGAACAAATCTGCATCCTCGGTTCACAGTCGATGCGTGTCATTTCAGATTAGTCATCAAGCGCTGCTATTCAGACAGACTGGTCCGCTGGTGTGAACTGAACGCTGTTTCCTTTTAGATGTCACAGTTATTTTTGTCCAAATTGCACCTGCCCTTGTGTCAGTAGCGTGGGATTGTATTATCTATTCAAATAGATGTTGCCAGACCAATCTACAGTAGTTTGTCCTGCAAACCTGCACACTGTATGTGAAGCTACATCAGATAGCCCAGCACTGGTCAGTTAATTTAAATGCTCTGCTTATTTACAGCAGTCATGAGAGAAAGCCAAGGGTGTTCTACCATAACAGCTCCAGCTAGTTAACCGTTAGCGCTCACGTTAAGATCTGCTCAAGCCGGTGTGAATTTCCAGAACAGTATCATCTTACAACATCTCAAGCAACGCTCGTTTTTCAGCAAAATACCTGGAAGCTCTTTGTGGTGAAGAACATTCAAGAACATCTGGATTGCCAAGTTGGCAGAACATCCAGCGAACATCCACTTTCACCTGTCTACATTTATTAACCAGACTCGTCCAAAGATGAGCACTTGGGGGCGGAGCTGTGTGTTACACCGCATCTGTCTGTGGTTCCTCACAGATGACTTGGTGTCTTCACAAAACACCAAACACACAGACCAACAGAAAGCTGCAAGTTACCCCACGGTCCACCTATTTATTATTATGCATATTATAACCAGGCTAATCTAATTTGTACACTACAAACAGCGTAAGAAACCGAATATAAAACTCAATTGTTAAGGAAGATATGAAAACATACTCACCCTCAACAGTTCCTCATTTTACGATGGTAAGTTCCAGGGCACACAGGAATCCTTTGTTACAAAATTCACCAGCCTGGTGGGCACAAAAAAGAGAAAGAAAAAGAGGCTATTAAATTTAGTGAGCACACCGACAGGGATGTTTCACAAAAGTAGAAAAACACTCCCACCTCATTTGAGGGAGAAAAGAGATAAAATAGGAGATGCTTTATGGTTCTCATTAGAGGTAGGTTTGTGTTTATTATCTGAGTTCCAGATGGAGACAGAAAGAGTTGAAAGCATTAAGATGGTGGAGCCATGAGACATCAAACACATGGGGTGAGAAAGAACGAGGAGACAATTTTTTCTTTAAAAAAAAAAGAGACGGGAAGATAAGCTTGTAAACAAACACGACTAAAGAAGGATAATGTGCAGAACAGAGGAGCAGATGCTGTCCCTTGGAAATACACTTGGGAGCTATTAAATAAAAACACCTTCCAGTCCACTGAGAATTTTCAGTTCGGTTCAATAGGTCTAGCCGTCAAGAAGCAATTTGGATTTAGGGTTTGTGGATATGTACACGATAACAAACAGAAGACAATCACATGCATTTCCTAAAGGAAACAAATATAGCTTTGGTTCTGAGTAAATAATTAGTTACTTATTTTAATTATCCACCTATCAAAATTCAGCATGAAAATTAGTGTTAGAAAGACCAATCAGAGATTAGCATGGAAATACGATGTCATAACTATACATTTGAACGATGCATCCTAAGTCAATAGGAGATTTTCAAACTAAGCCAAGACGTTGTTTGCACTTAAATAACTTGTTGACTCTGTGCAAGAAATTAAATATAATTTAACATCACTGTGCAAGACTTCAGTGACCTGGTGTAAAAGGTGTGTCTGAACGTTTTGCTGCCATTAAGTGATTACAGATTTTCAGTGTTATTAAATTGTGCGGGTTTATTTAGCATAATTTTGCATCACACATTGTCAAAGTGCCTCAGGCACAAACAAGCAATTTACTATGAAGGACTTAAACCCATTAGCATATTTAGTGGAATACACTCACATGCATAAACAACCTGTGATAATGTCAAAGTACCCTTGACAAAAACATTAATCATAGGCATTGATAGACCCTGTTTTAGGGGCTTCAGGGTCCAGGTATTTTTCCTCAATGACACAACAACTACAAATAATGAAACAAGAAACTCAAGACTAAGCATACAGGAAATATACATTACTGTAAATACAGTAAAAACAAAATTGAAGTCCTGTTTCGACAACTATTTAATTTTGATTTGCTAGCTTAAAACAATTATCAGTTTTAAACCCACAATCTTTCACACTTAAGACTAGAAATATTCCTCAGAGGTATATCAATTCTCCAATTTAACATTGTTGACATCTCAGCCCTTATTTTGTATCACTGTACATCTACATTCTGGTATCTCACTAGCGTTAGATTCTCAATTAGCAGATACTTGCCCCTCCCACTCCACTAATACAGGAAAACTCATTCTGACAGGATACAGAGCTCTGCCTAATTTAAATGGACTCTGTTTTAACACCTGAAGCTCCACTTCCTGCGTGAGCATCAGTGAATAATGGCGGTAATGAATCAGTCTACATCCATTATGGTCACGCAGGTCTGTATGCAGTAATATTAAGCCGGATGTGATGGGAAAGCTGAGAGCAGGAGAGGCCAGCAGGGTTTATCAGCCAGTCTCACTGATATATGGTGTTGCCTCAGGGCACTGGGCAAATGGAAAACCCATGATAATGCAATATGTTCAACAGCCTCTCCACACCCCAAACCAACCACTTGTGAAGTTTAAAGAAGAAACTATGAGTATGTTTGGCACAAGTACCTGGAAGGTTAGAAATGTATGTATGTATGTTATGCATGTATGGCACTGTATACTTATAGAAAAGTCCAGATTTTTGCTATAGTGAACAGATTACTTTACAGAATGCATCTTTTATTATGTAATTATTGTTATCATTATTTTATGTACTTTTACTTGTTTCGCTGCAGAAACAAAATAGATAATGACAGCGTGATGTCAGCGAAGATTTGAAGGTGATGGTGGGACAACCTGAGGGAACCAACAGCAAGTCAAATACAACACAGATACTCAATATGACGCTTTGAAGGGCAAATAGAGTTTAGAAAACAAGGATCTCATTGTGCCTGTGAAGTAAACAAGAGTTTGAGTGGCTTGTATCAGTCATCCAGACTTCCTGGTGCTTAGTCTAATGTTCTGCAGCAGAGCAGTTGGATCCCACAGCACGGCTCATCTGACACCCAGCCTGATCATGTGACACGGATGAAGAACCAATGAAAAGCAATGATGGCTCATCTATTTTCTACTTGACTTGCTTTGACAATGCAGACGTCTGTAAGCAAATACCTGAGTCTGAAGGGAAGATGTGTCAGTTTATAACTAATTTCCTATCTCAAATAACTGACAAACAAGGTTCTGAAATATTAAGACCCTGCTAGAGCGCTTACGGTGAGAAAATGACATCTGTGTGAACCCACTGCGTTTTGGTCTTTATCTTTCAGCAGGATATACACATGAAGGCAAAAATATTTAATGAGTGATTTGATGAACGATGGAGGTTAAGCCGAGAGTAAATTTAGTCAGTTAGGTGTCCTGACTGGATCACTGTGGGCTTAAATGATCCATATAACAACTTGCTTGTTATCAGTGTGTTATTAGAAACTTTGGAGAACATCTTTGCAATTGTTTATGCATCTTAAAATGTGAATCTTATTAGATCTTATTTACAAGATATTTGTCAGAGACAGATTTGCATCACTCACAATTTATGATGCAAAAGTCAAGAATATGAACCACAATGCAGAACTTTAAAGGTCTTTTCAGCAACACAGAAACTGGAGCAGAGCAACAAAAAACAGGAATAATTTTAAATACTTTTTAAAGAATTTTCTCTCTTGGTTACGGCTGTCGTGTAATCTTCTGAACACTGCTGGAGGTTCTGATGGCTTCAGGCTTAGCTTTTATATCAAGCGGTTTCATCAAATAAAAAAAAGATCAAATACTATTATTTTAAGGGTAAACAAACTCCACCAGTAGAAAGAGTTTGGTCTATTTAAAAGTAGCACCATAACATTGTTTATTTAAATATTGAGACTTCAACACTTTTAGCTGTTTAAATATCGACATGCTCCAACGACAAGTGTGAAGAGAGACCGCAAGCTCTCCTCCTGTGAGAAAAACTCTGCGATTTCAGGATCAATGGCTCTCTCAGATAAAACTGTGTGAGGATATAAACACAGACCCCTTATGGAAAGTCACTGGGGCAGCTCACGAGAGTTTTGTGTGGTGTAGATTTAGCCGTCTGACGAAACTCTCACGAGATCCACAGCCTTTATACTCGACAACAAAAGCTCAAAAACAACAGCCATCATCATAGACTTATACATTTTAAAATATTCTCCTCAGAGGAAAGTTAGACGGGATGCATCTCGGCGACATGCGATTTCTTGTTCAACTGAAGATTGGTTTCCTAAAATATTAACGTCTTTGATGGTGTGTCTATAAAACGTTAAAAGTATGTATCATAAATGTAGATGTTGGTAACAAAATTACATTTGTATTATCTTCAATATTGATAGAAATAAAGAAATTCCATACAACACTGAATCTCTGAAGTACTTTTCTGGGCTACCAGTGACGCCTGACCTATGATTAAACAGAAAGTTGTATTGAAAGACGCTAGGCTAGGCTAACACTGACTGTGGTCACATAAATAGAGATGAGTAAGAAAGCCCTGCGCTCCCCTCGGACATGGAGTGGGTGTGCAGACTGGCACCTCAGTGACGCCGGCCTTCCATTTATGCCCCTTCCTGTGCAGCCTCTGCATCAAACATCTTACTGTAGAAAAGGCCAGTCTGATGTTTCACCTGAGAACAGTACACCGCATCCTATCCAGATGTAATGTGCTAAGAATCCAGCGATAAATAACTTTAAGAAGTTGATAAACATGACAAACAAGTCTATCCACACCGGGAGTGAAAATGT
>JBAJNP010008821.1:1655-19420 GCA_036877545.1 Yasuhikotakia modesta
CCCCCCCGGCGGGCGCGCCCCACACTTTGAAAACCACTGATTTAGGTAAAACGTTGTACTATTTTCTTCTGTGTACAAGTTCTCCGTTACAGCAGCCGCTCTTTCTGAACTCAGGTTTATTAAAGAGCGGCTGCACACATCTTAATTTCAGATGCTGGTTGAATATTCATCAGCATGAGGCTTTCATGGAGAAGTGGACATGTTTGTAGCACAGGCCGTCTTACAGTGAGTGAAGCTTCTAAAATCTAAACATGAAATGTGACCTGATCTACCAAAATGAGTCGGATGTTGCAAATTTAAAAATTGAGATTTTGGTATCAATGGAAAAAGGAGACTATACACTTTTAAATAATATCCTAGTCAAAGTCATACCTGAATGGTGCTAAAATATACCCATTTAAATCAGACTGCAGCTTTAACTTGCCAGAGGAGAAGTGGCCCTCCCCAACTAGCCTGGTTTCTCACAAGGTTTTTGTCATTTCCATTCCAACTTTATCTGTTTCCTTTAAAGTTGTTTTATTTCAAGTTTCTTACCATACTTTGAATATCCATTAATATTTTGTTTATATTTGTACAGCTGCTTTGTGACAATGTACCATTGTGAAAAGCGATCTATAAATAAATTGAACTTGAACTTAAATCATGGTTTTCTACTCACTTTTTCAAATTGTGTTTAAAGTTTTTTGTCCACTTTTGTTGATCTTTTAAAATGCTTTCTATTTAAATGTATAAACTATTTATTTTACATCTTAATTTGACCAAAGACATTTGTATACATGTAAATTATATTAAACCAGGCTGAAAGTATTTATTTGAATAAACATTTTTAAATACAGCTGCAATACATTTGCCATTTAGACACTTATCCACAGCAATCACCATAAACCTTAACATGCACTACAAATGACTTGGAAATGACAATAAAATATGCTCACCACATTGGGATCAAACAATTTAAAGCACTTTGGATGTAACTTGATTGATTAAAGTCTTAACAATAAATGTTGTGCTGTGTTGGGTTTCTTGAATTATTCTGAATAACATGCAGCTCTCAAACTGTACTAAATTCACACCCATGCTCTGTGTTGAGTTGTGCCCCTTTTGAGTGCAAATCAACTTTAATAGTCATTTTAATACCTTTACTCAATTATCTGGACTACCAAACTTTGGGAGATTATTTTGAATGCCTTTTCTTTAAAATTAAATTAAAAAAAGAAAAATTGATTTCTCGTATCTTAAAATGGAGCTAGCAACTTTGACTAATTTTGCCAGATCGGGTTACATAAACTTTTTTAGACTTTAAAACACTTAAAATCTGCCTTAGCAATGACTTAATCCACCAAGTGCTAGTGTTTGTGTTTAGAGAAACACATCTTGCACACATTGTGGATGTGTTTGTTTTTGTCTTTACAGTGTTATGTGAACAGTATCAGCCTTCACTTAAGAGAGACCCCATGTACAATAAAGTGAGTCAGGATAGTATGCATTTTTAGTGATCTGCATTTTGTTGAATATTGCACATCACTTGGCAATACATCAAATTATGAAAGTACAATAGGTTGTACAATCAAAGTACAATCTGATTCTTCTTGTCTTCAGTATGTCAGTTTGTAAAAATTCATGCCTGCTTTGTATTTGGCTCCCTTTAAAGTTTGCAGAATTAAACACTTAAAGATGTGTAAGAGATCATTGTTCTTCTCTTGACCTCTGACCTCAGTATCTGGACAGAATTGGGCAGCTGTTTTTTGGAGTGAGACCCAAACAGTGTTCATTATACGGTGATTTGCTAGGTAAGACACAAACTGCCCCTGCGGTCATGTGAATGAGCTCTATGATAAATGTTGTTTTTAATAAAATGTTTCGTAAAAGTCATATATTTTGCTGTTGAGGATGGTAAAGCCAGTGCTGTGATGTCGCACAATTAAATATATTTCTTAATATGAGATTAACAGAATAATATGCAAGACTTTCTTATGCCAAGATATAAAAAATTCCAGCTAAAGAAGCAAGATTAGGAGGGGATATAGTGACTACAGATAGTAAAAACAAATGCCATCTTTAATGCTGATTGGTCAACAGTCATGATACAGTATGTTTAGCACAGCCATTATTTCTATTACTGCACAGCACCCAGGTATGTTCATCTGCCTAAAAAAGTCTCACCACTAGAAGAACATTTCTGTGCAAGTACAGCTGAAATAATTTTTATAGACATATAGTTATAGACAATCATTCATATAGACACCAGACTGTGCTGTAATTGCCTGTTAAGCTTTTGTTGTAATTGCTGTAAACCTGTTTTCTGGTTGATTTAAAAAAATCTTTTTTTGGCTTAAGTTGCAGTTTACCTGTAGAATTTCAATTTTTGTACAGCATACAGCATAATGTTTGTACAGCATAATGCAGATGTCCCGACGTAAAGGATAAACTTGTTTTTGTTTGACTGGTGGGACAGGAAACCTCTTGAATAGTCTAATGGGCTCAGGGGAGGAAGAGGATGGTGAGGAGGTTCAGG
The DNA here is from genome assembly GCA_036877545.1 of Yasuhikotakia modesta. Lineage (NCBI taxonomy): Eukaryota > Metazoa > Chordata > Actinopteri > Cypriniformes > Botiidae > Yasuhikotakia > Yasuhikotakia modesta. The sequence continues at coordinate 4,171 of JBAJNP010008821.1, forward strand.
AAGACAGCAGCCCCATTGAGCTGGACTAAACCATCTGTGAGCAGAGGCACATGAGTCCCCAGATCACAGATCAGCCCTGTTACTGAACAATGATTAATCACATATCTGTTCGGGTGAATATTTTCAACAAGCAACTCTTTTCTGTTATTGTTATTGCTTTTTTTTAATTGAAGGTGCAACACTATAAAACATCCTGCAGTTCACTGAACAAAATGTGTAAATGAGAAGGAAGATGAACTTGAGTTAGTTATTGACACCTTCTTTTTGTGATTTTATAGAGCTGGTGTTGGGGACCTTCGTTTGAGGAAAGGTCCTTTTTTTATTTCCTGCCCCGCTGCAGAGGGTGGAGGTAGCTCGTATTAATGTAAACAATTATAATTCATACTGTAATTTGTTAAATATAATAGGTCACTTATCAGAACAAGGTTTTGGTTTTGTGTGTTTGTACAAAGCTAGGTCTCACCCAGGATATTTCAGTATCCTTGATCAAACAAACATCACCACATCTTCTGTTACATTGTGTGTGAGAAAAGCACAGATCTAAGGGTAGATGAGTGTGTGATTTGTGACGCACAAGAGTGAATGTTATAAATGTATCAGTCAGCAGGCCACCTTCTGCTTTGGTGTGACTGAACTTAGTAAAGGAAAAGAAATGGATGTAACGATTAAAATGTGTCCTGTCTTTTGCTTTCAGTACTTAGAGATAGTTCACCCAAAAATTAAAAACTCAATTACTCATTTACACACCCTTGTATTGTTTAAAACTTGTTTTAATAACGAAATGAGTCTTGGCATCAAATATGAAGCACCATTATTCCGTTTAAGGACACAAATTAAACATCTTTGTGAAGATGTTTTACATTTACTTGAAGCCACACGGCCAACTTAGCAAACAATTTTGCAGACAGATGTCACAAGTCTTCAAACTATTTCCAGTGACAAGTAGCCAATGCAGTTGATAACAGTAACCTAGCATATATGACGCACATTCAGAGTTCCCCATATATCAAACCTGCAGCTTGATAGCTAGTGACTAGACCTGCAGCATGACTAGAGCTAGTGCTTGGCTAGTCTTCTTACAAAGTCTTGTGAAAGTTTCATAGTATTTTACAAAGCAAAGTGGGGTCTGCTGTAGCACTGTATGTCAAGTCCCCTAGACAAGGAAAGAGGGGTACAGTAATACATGTTTCAGGATGTCTAATGTTAGCTGAAAGAAGTGACAGTGCCTTGCTATGCACATTACCCCCCCTTACATTAATTAGCCAGGAAACTTCCTAATACTTTTAATACTGGAATGCAGTAAAACATGTCAACATTTTCCAGTAAAACGTCTAACAACTATTAGAGACAATGACATCAGAACATTTTAAACATTTTAAAATGCACCGTTACTTTTTGTAAAAATATCTTTGAGTCATTGCTAATTTTAAGACTTGAAAAATTAAAAGTTTTCTTTGACATGCTAAAATCTGTATGATGGACTAAAATTATGTAGTTTGCTAGATTAAGGTTGACATTGACTCTCCCTTACCCATTAAATAATTACTAGAGTCATTAATGGTATTTTAAGTTCTCTGAGGCATAGGCTGGCAATCTTCTGCTGGAGTTCTGTAAGTGTTTTACACTGCAATGAAGACCCTGACATTCTGGTGTTCACAGAGATAAACGCATCTATGCACTGCTGTCCATTATATCATGACAGTCTAAAGTACACAGTGCCCTGTACAAAGTGTTCTACACTGCAAAAGTAAAAAGCGTACTACCTGTCTAGCCTGGCAATAGTACAGTATTTTATACCAGGTTCTAAAAACAAACATGTGTAGACAATCACATAATCAGAAAATGAGTAATGAATGATAGCTGCATCATTACTTCTAATCCTAAATCCACTACAAAACAACTTTGCTTTTACTTTGCTTTTATTACTGCTTGAAACACTGAATGACAATATCAGAATTGTTATATCAGAAACCTACAGAAACACTGTAGGTTGGTTACAGTAACTTTTCTTAATATGCCTCACTTTCTGTAATCAAATGTGAATAGTGATATTTAAAGATAAGAATCTTTTGTCTAAACCATTTCCAAGCAGCTCTTGACATCACAAAGCATTCATTAATTTTTGTCTCATGGGTGTGAGTTTTATCTGTCATCAGAATGAGATTCAAGCTCTGGTCTGCAGTGAAAGGCGTGCCGTCATATCAGAGAGATGAGTCATGTCAGGCTGCTGTGCCTGGTGTTTGATGTACTCCAGTGTCCGAACCTATAAGACAGACAAAGGTTAAGGCTTTACTTTTGCCATTGTATCTGTGTGAGTAATCACAGAAGCTGTGTCAAAGAAGCCAAAGTGTGTTTGTGCGTGTCAAAGAAGCCAAAGTGTGTTTGTGCGTGTCACAGGAGTCGCGTGTGTGTTTGTGCGTGTCACAGAAGCCACGTGTGTGTGCGTGTCACAGGAGTCGCGTGTGTGTTTGTGCGTGTCACAGGAGTCGCGTGTGTATTTGTGCGTGTCACAGGAGCCACGTGTGTGTGCGTGTCACAGGAGTCGTGTGTGTGTGTGTGTCACAGGAGTCGCGTGTGTGTTTGTGCGTGTCACAGGAGTCGCGTGTGTATTTGTGCGCATCACAGGAGCCACGTGTGTGTGCGTGTCACAGGAGTCGCTTGTGTGTTTGTGCTTGTCATAGGAGTCGCGTGTGTGTTTGTGCGTGTCACAGGAGTCGCGTGTGTGTTTGTGCGTGTCACAGGAGTCGCGTGTGTGTTTGCCAAAATGTGTTTGTGTGTGTGAGACTAACCGAGGTACGTGTGTCACAGAAGCCGTGTTTGTGGCTAAGGTTCCACAGATTGACAGTTAAGTGATTGAGTTTGTTGTTTCTTAGATCACCGTGAGCCAACAGACAACCAAAGAGAGAAAACGCCAGGCTGCCCTGTCTCCGCACCCCCTTCAAAAAAAAAAAAGAGAAATAAGCCTTTATTATGTATAATCATAAACAAATTCATTATATTAAGATGCTGTCCAGGGCTAAATTTTGGTGGGGCAGCACACATTTTGCTCTCCACCAGTCAAATTGACTGGTAAATGGAAAAGTTAATTTCAAACCCTGCTCCTTCCCTATTATAATTGAAAAAGTGACTATTATGCGCACAAGGAGCATAAACAATTCAAATAATAGACTGGTGTGATTCAAGGAGTAACTGTCCTGTCATTAAATAAACACAGATTATTCTGTCTTGGCCCTTATTTTAAAGTACAAGAAGCGTATATAGCGCCAACAGCACATAACAATCAGCATTTGCCATCTGTGGCTTTACACTTATTGCAACTGTTTTGAGAACAGGGAAATTATTTTTTAGGTCTTCAGTATGAGAAGCTTACACATTCATGCTTCAAGTTAACCTTGATTTGGCAGAGACTTTAATTCAGCAGAAGATTCTGCAGCTGTAAACAACAATCCTTAAAAATTAGGCCTTAAAATTTTATTACAGGTACATGATACAGAGACAAGGAGCACCTAGAGCTTTCCCTTAGAATTACCTTTTTTTTTTATAACTCATCATTTTTGTACACGTTTTTCAGTTCCCCTAAAGTTAACACAGAGGACCCTGTAACCACAGAAGAGTAACCATGTTAACATGTCCGAAACAATACTCACCTCATCTCGCCCCAGACCCTTCAAATGGTCCAGAACCTGACCAATCAGAGTCTCACACAACTTGTTGATCTCTGTTACAAACTTTGGATCTCCTCCATAGAGAGTTTCATTGGAATCCACTGCAACAGAGGAACATGGATGTTTTATTTGAGATATTCCAAAGAAGCTTTGCATGCATGACTGCATTTATTTTTTTTGTGTTACCTTTAGGAATGGTGTAGAGATAGTTTTCTTGACTCATTGCTGCCAATAGTGGCAAAGCGCTGATGTAGACACGGATTTTGGCATCGCTGTTGTCCTCCCAAGTATAATCCTGCACCATGTTTAACAGCCCTCGTACCAGATACAATACACCCTGCTCCGGATGGTCCTATCAGATCAGGTAAGATTAGACACTGTGACCCTCTGAACTTGAATTATGGTTTCTTTGAAAATCTGAAATGATGTTTTACCGGCACAACTAGCAGCGTGGAGAGGAAGTTGTTGATGAAATCAAGCAAAAAGGGCTCTGAAGAACGCTGCTTACCCTCAATGCTGATGGTACGCGGCACCTCAGGCAAAATACTCACTGCTGCTTTTAGAAATGCATCCGCTGAGAAATAAAGCATCAGATGTTTTCTCAGATCAAAGCCAGTACAGACTCTCCATTCATCTGAGGTCAGTTTTGTGGTAGAGGCAACGGCATCATTTCTAAATGACAACATGTGTATGGATGGGTCCAGTACTCACCCTGGGACAGACACTGGTTGGCCAGTGCAACCTGTCCTGAAAGCAGATAGAGGTTCAAACGGCTAAAGATACTGGTGAGAGAGGGAATCGTGATGAAACTGTAGGCAGCACATGCCTGAAAAGCAACACAACATACACATGAAATAAAGTACAGGGGATTTCACTAGTCAATTACCATTTAAAAGCTTTGAAATACAAGTTATACAAAAATATTTTGTATAATATTGTTTTTATTTGAACAATTGCTTGTAGAAAAATAGGATCAAACGAGTGACAATTCTTAAACCCTTCATGTCCCTTTACTCATCACACATGGGAGTGAAACAAACCCTAACAAAAGCAGCAGTTTTGCGTGAGTGATTTCCTTTCATCACATGTCGGGTCTCCATGGCTAACTGACTGACCGCCTGAAAAAGAAACATTCATATCATCCACTGTTAAATGCACTGCAACAGTGCAGTATAAAGAGTCGCATGATTGTTTCATCAGCCCTGTATTTAAGTGTTACGAAAAAGTATCTGTAACAGATAATTCAGTCCTATAAAGCAGACAGCCCAGCTGTCAGAACTGTGTGGATTGAGTTCAGCAGATGGGACAGACAGCTGTCTGATCACATGCTGCTCACCTGTATTAGATGAATGATGACAGGCTCCAGGTTACAGAAGGTTGCTCTGGCTTCCACACAGAAACTCAACTGTTGCTCAAAATCTCGCCCGAAAGACACCTGATGAAAAGAATGTCATTTCTGAAAACACGTCTCTTGTTAGAGGTTATTTTGTAGTTTTGGTTCAGTTATTTACAGTTTTTTTATTTACAGTTATTTACAGTCAATCTCTACAGTAACTCTTATAACTCTTTCACACTTCTGGCATATTAGAACTTGGTCGCGTGATGCATGAGAATCAGAGCTCAGCAGCACTTATTTACAGACACACTTGCCGTCATGTTTGAATGCCAGCACAAATAGCATTTCACATTGGAAGCAGAAAATGTTCTCTAAATAAAACTTTAATTTGAGACTGTTCCTCACACAAAGCTATTATACAGTAAATGCTTGCATCATGTGAATTACTTTTATTTATTTATGTGTCATTTACTGGAGTCCAACAGCCCCAGCCCTCATCATTTTTACTGCATAAATGAGAGATCAGGACAGTCTGCTCCACACATCTACTGAGTAAATATAAATAGGAGCATCATATATAATAATATTAATAAAGTATCTCCAATCTCATCCCAGTCAAACTCTACCCCACCGTGTCTTAACCCCTCCCACCCTGTATTATCTCTTGCCCAGTTCTATCCATGGCTATCACTGTTCAATCTCTATCCCATTTCTATCCAGTCCCATTATATCACAGGAAACCTCACCATACGAATAAATCCATTGATGAGCAGAGCCAGAGACCTTTTCTCATCATCTAAAGTTAAAGCACTGAAACACAAAAGATCACACACAGGTCAACACAGCTCTCTGTAACTGTGCAGTAACAGCTGGATTTGACACAGCTCACTCACTTGACAGAGTCATGCATGGTCTTACAGATGTGCAGCAAAGCGTTGAGAATGACAGGGTCTCTTGTTGCCTCCTTCTGATGCCTGAACAGTTAAACATAAACACTCAGAAAGACATTCATAAAACAGTAACTTCTCTAAGACACACATGAGAATGAGATGAGAAGATGTGAATGCTAAGACACAAACATACTTAATGAAGACCTCCATGATGCATTTGCACACCTCCACTCTCACACTGTCTTTCTGGAACATATCCAGAAAGGGCAGGAACTTCTCCTGCAATTACCAAAACACATCTGCAAAAACAACTCATGTTCTGTTCACGCAACTTTACTAACTGATCTTGTGCACGTCCCGCCTGTATTTTATTGCAATGACAAGATAAAGATTTTACAGATTGAAAATTTAACACAGCTACAGCAAAAAAGGAAAAAAACATTATTTAGACCAATTGTGGTTAATTATTCCCTGATATGTAGAATGCTTTTAAATAGAATTAAGGTCTAAATTTACATTTACATTACATTTAGGCATTTAGCAGATGTAAATTTAGCAAATGTAAATGCAAATGCATTTAGTAAATGGAAATTACATTTACTTGTATTCCCTGGAATTGAACCCACAACCACAAATTGCTGAGCTACAGGAACACCTGTAAGTTTAATACTGTCAAAACAATCAACACAGTCAACTATACTATGGAAGCCTTTACAGATATTTTGAGTTAAGAGAATTAAATAAATTTCCTTTAGGATTATTTGTTTAAATATCATTATATAATTTGATATTACTGAAATAATTAAATACATATTAATTCAATATTCATTTCATATTGTTACAGCATAATTAGAGTATCTAATGTCTAATGTGCCAGATGAGAACTAGCCCTCCCAGCTAAGCCTGGTTTCACCTTAAGTTTTTTTCTTCATCTATACATCACTGCAGTTTTAGTTCCTTGCCTGTGTCGCCCTGTTGGTTTGCTTACTGCGAGACTGCTGACATACTTTGAGTGATTACAGAGTTCTTAGCTATCAAAATATTAATTCTAACATGTATTACTTATTACTTAAATTACAGCTACGAATCCACTATTTCAATTTAAACATAATAATTTATTTGTAATTTTGTGATATTCGAGTCTTACCATAGAGAAGAGCAGGGAAAAATCATGGAAATGGGTGACAATCTTCTTTATCACCAACTGCAGCTGAAAACACAAAACAGCAGTCATGCTAACATCATCAGCATTATTACATCATCAACTGTGCATGTATCTCTTTCATCTGCACCTGTGGATAAGCATCCTCAAACGCTCTGTCTGGAGTCATGTGCTTGATGATGTCAGCAAGAATGGTGTTCACCTCCCGTTTCTGGGATTGAGAAATTTTAAATGGCAAATGTAAAATGGTTGGGTAGAGTTTTCAACATTGAAATAGCACAATCATTTCTAGACACTGAGAGCAAATACTCACAGTAAAGTGACGGCAGGTGAACTCTACCCAGATCTCTGCACAGCTCATATAATCCTGATTTACAATCATAACATCAATGCATTTTTATTTATTTTAAAAATGTCTGTATAGTAATAATAGGTTTCTATGAACTACAACAGGAAAGCATGTCTGTTCATCAGAGGTTGTTTGAAATCGCTTTTCTTTTAATATTTTGGTTACAGAAATATACATTTTTTAAATATACTTAAATATAATTCAAATTGATTTTAGAACATCTTGCAGCATAAAACAACTAATTATTTATCAATATAATATTTAATTTAATATTTATTATTTATCACTCTGAAATCTATCCTTCAATCACTCAGTTATACACAGTTTTGGTCAGTGTGATGTGATGATTACCATAAAGCATTTTCTGATGTTTTAACTTTCAAGAAATCTTAAATGCTTTTTATTCTGAAGAACAAAAAAACAAATGGCAGGTCGTGGATTTACCCTTGCACTGCGCACTTTGGTAATGACCTTCCAAGCTTCATTGAGGATAGAAAGTCTCTCATTTTCTGGAGGATCTGCACAGGCCAGACTGCGACCCAGAGAGGCAAACAACAAGTGCTGAGGAAAAAAGACAGAGACATACAGCTGATATAAACATTAAAAACTAACCAGTGATTTTTGACCTGTCAGTGACTGTGTGCCTGACCTTGGGAAATCCTGCCTCATCACAGTCTTTGATCATGCCAATGAAGTCTGTAGCTCTTGTAGCTACAAATTCTGCACTGAATGCCGACATGACAGAGTTCAGCAGAAGAGCACTATGGGGAAAAAAAAACAGCCACACACAGGATCGGCAGGTCTGTGAATGCTTGGATCTGTGGATATTTACATATTGGACAGTTTAGATAAGTATATAATAGATAAGTATTTGCAACTATTTGCTAACACAGTTCACTTCAAAGTGAAACAAACGATTCAACTTTTCAAGTGAAAACTTAAATTTTCGCTTGCGCTAATTAACACCCGTCTTGATTAATTAACACCCTCTGCAAACAACATTCCATTTATCAACCTTCAATTGCAAACAACATTCCATTTATCAACCTTCAATTATTTCAATTTATCCGGATTTTAATACCTATAAAGTCTAAAAAATATTGAATTTAAATATTCTGTTTTTGTTATTATTATATTTAAATGTTTTTATTTAAACAACACTAAAAAATAATAAATCAAAAGTGAGTTAACAGTCTTACATTGCTCTGTGTGTTTATGTTTGTTCATTTGTGTGTCTGATTGGGGCACCATTGGGTAAGTTGTGTCAAAAGCGAGGCCCACGGTCTTAGACTTTGAACAGCCCTAGTCGAAGCCATTAGTTAGACAACTATTAGTTAAACAACTAGTCGAATGTTTATGATATTCTTTAAATTTCTAAGTATGTAATGGGGGGGTATTAGATAATGGTTTGAGTTGGTCAAAGATAAAAAGTCATGATTATGAACTTGAGAACACAAATAAAAATAGCCTATGCATTATGTAAGAACAAATAAATAAAATGTAAGTTGCATACTGTACTATTGTCTACAATTGACAATTGTCTAACTTTTTTTGTCTAACAGTTTTAATTTTGCTTGCAGAATTTGCACATCGCCTTTCTTGACCATCTATTACATTCTCAAAATAAGCATGTCATAATTTGGCATAATCACACCCATCTGTACACCACAGTCTGAGTGATTTCACATTTGTCTTTAATTTCTTTCAGCTGAAGGCGGAAAGTTTGCCCTATATTAAACCACTACATTATATAACATATATTTACTGTTATATAACAGCAAAATCAAAACTATTAATACCTAAATAATGATCCATCATCCTCAAACCTAATTATTTTTAAATAATTTCATGCAGTAGAAATATAGAACAGGGTTTTAGTACAAATGTCTGTCAATAAAGAGCTCTTACTTGTTGCCCAACTTCTTGCATCTTTCCATCATCTCAGTCAGCAGAACCTTTAAAAGAGTTAATATTAAAAATGAAAGATTATTTGTATAAAAATCAACTTGTACTATATTTTAAAATATCATAAATCAGAAAGAATCAAAATAATTCCCTTCATTGCATTCATCTCTGATTGTACAACTTCTTACTGGGAAGTGCTACAGAACAAAAATTAAAATTGAACCTTTTGGAAACTCAAAAATAAAAAGCACAATTTTCTCTTCACATCCAAAAACAATAACTAAATATACTTATGTTTTTTATGAAAGGCACAGTAATAACAGGATGTCCTATCTGCCTATCAGCAGATGATGTACAAGCATATCTGAGCACAGTATTTTGGAGGCATTGCTTTGGAAATTCTTCAGTCCTCACACGCAAATTGTGTCATGTTTGGTTTTTATTAATTTCTAATAATACAATTACGTAAATTAATGTTCACGCATGTGCACTGTTTTTAAAACTGTTTGGCATATAACTAATACACATAATTGAATCATGAATAAGCAGTGTTTTAAGGTAATTTACCTCAGATAACGTGTTGCTCGACAAGGATGTTTTAATTGTTACGGCTTTTAACCTTAACAATGAGAAGTAATGTGATGCATTGCTGCAATCACATTAATGTGATCAAGTATGTGTATCTTAGAAGTCCTGTAGCTCAACTGGTAGCACATTGCGTTAGCAGCGCAAAGGTTGTGGGTTTGATCCCAGGGAATGCAAGAACTGGTAAAAAAAAATGTATACCTTGAATTCACTGTCATTTGGACAAAAGCATCTGCCAAATGAATAAATGTAATGCTGCGAGTCTCTTGCGCAGTGAAAAAGAGGCAGAGTCTCAGACAGTGACAAGTTTATTTTCGACACTTTTCAGTGGTTAATCGTTTCTAAAAATTACACAGCCATGTAGGGACTGACAGATAGTATCAATTTATAAAAAATAAAAAAAAGCCCAAAATACAGTTACAAGGAATCCGTCTTACAGCGACATTATGCTTTTTCATTATCGTTCCGTTTCATGATTGTGGGGCCTCATTAATTGTTTGGTCTATATAAACTCTGATAAGAGAGGATGTTTATGGAAACCCAAGGTTTAATGGGATGTTGTCATGAAGCAGTTGGATATATCATTGTGTGCTGAAATGTAAACTTCAGACGAAGTGTGAACATTGAGACATACGCAACTGACTGTTTGATAAACTCTGTTCTTATACCATCATCACTTTGTCTACTGCTTCTGCTCTTCTCTAGCTTTCATCATCAACTTCTTGACTGACAGAAGACTGTTTAACACTCATTTTGGGGATTTTAGATACCAGACTGGCTGTTAACAGGATTTGGGTATCAACAGCTCTCCTGACAAGTTACCGGAAGAACTAATATTTCTGACAGGATTTTATGCAGATCTTACAAGATTCTTGGCAAGGAGACTCTGATCTAACAGAAGGAAGGGCAGAATTTTATGCTTCAAAGCTAGCTTGCTATTGGTAGCCTGTCATTGCCTGAAACTAGTATGGGCAGATTGGATTTGCTATGGGTGAAGTCTGTGTACGTACCTCTGGTGCTCTGTATGCCACACACTGCAGTATCCAGTGTATGGCTGGAGAATAGAGGGTCAGATAGACAGGAATCTCCACACGCTGAAGCACCAGCTGATTTTGAACACTGTCACCATGAATCTGACGGAAGGAGGCCAGCAGGTCGAAGAAATTCTTATTTAGACTATCCTTTAGGTGTGGAGCAACCTCCATCCCTACCTGACAGAAGACCACCACAGATATAGATTTTAAATTATTTTGCTTTTCTTATGTGAGAGGTGTTCAACAATAATGAAATTCTGTTGAGGATGTACTTTCAGTTGCTATTAGGGTTTTTGAGTGGTTGCTATAGTAGTTGATGTTTACTGTCGCAAAACAAAGGAACTCTGATAAAGTTTCAAGATGAGTAGATATTTGTATTATCCTTAGTGTAAACCTGTATTTTGGTATATTCTGTGTTCCTGTAACTGGTATAATATTGCGGTAGCAGTGCAAGAGAATGTGGGTTTCATTGCCAGGGAACACACAGACTGATAAAACGCTTCAGATAAATAAAGGTAAATTAAATTTATAATCAACTTTTAATCTGCCAGGGCAAAACTTACAAGTCTGATCACTTGTCTGAGTGATAACACCTGTGTTTACCAAGGCACAGGATCTAAGGCATTATGTAACAGGACAAACACTGCAGGAAATAACGAACTGGACTATACCTTAGCAAACACCACTTACTATAGAAAAACAAAAGCCATAGCTATAACACAAGATTATGAGATGGTTACTCTTCTCACCCTGCATAGGTATGCCCGTGCATATACAGCCACAAGTGGATCTCCTATTCCTCTGATCATTGATGTCAATCTCTGCAGCGTCTCCTGAATGCCACTGACAGAGACAGAGAGAAAGAGAAACAAAGAGCCATAAACCATTCAAAGTTTCAAACTTACCTCAGGAGAAGAGCAACATTAATCAGACACTTACCATTTCGTTAAAAAGCGGTTACATTTTAAAAGAGCAGCTTCAACATACCTGTGTCAAAGTCAAGGACCCACTGTAACACTCTCACTGGGATTGAAATTAATTTGATAAATGGTTAAACATGATGGGTGTATCTTTCTATTGAAACAGTTTCTACTATCACAGTTTAACATAGCAGGACAACTTTAAGGTCGCTGGTTCACTTTCTTAGGCACAACAGTGGCACATAAATTACACACTACCCTCTTATGACATTCATGTAATTTAAAAACTTTTTGGCTTGTAAATTTTTATAAATTCTGATGCAGGGTAGATACAATCGGGGGATGAGCTCTCTGATAGAGGCAATTTTAAAGAACCAGTTGAGACATGTTTCCTTAGCCGTGTCATTCACATCATCAGCACAAAATGACTCTAAAAAACAAATGAAGACACAAAAAAGAGATAAGAGATGCCAAAATATGCAACTTGCACTGTTTGCAGGTTTCACTGGGATATGTTTTGTAAGTGTGTATTTGTTATTGTACCTGGTAGAGGATGAGGTTCCGCACACATGGACCAGATTCTGTCATACACCAGGCCACCTGCCGAAGACATCACCAATACAACAGACACATCATTCCCTGAACCTGAATGCATGTATACACAATATCAGATTAAATTATGGTTGGTGTTGGTGTATAAATTAGTTTGTTTCGGTCACTTTTCTGCAAAAGGAGTGAGATAAAACTGTTAGATGTACAGATAGTACATCTATCAATAAATTATGAGCCCCTCTTACCAAATGTGTCCAAGATATCAGTGATGAGGACAAACTTGCTGGGATAGAACTGAATTACTGCTGTATCGGAAAGCAGCTTCGAACACTAAGAGAAAAACAAACATGTCATTCATCCTATGAACTAATAAGCAAAACCATTTTATGTAGTGATATATGTTTAAGAGGAACCAGAGATTCAAAAAGGACAGCAGTACTTGATTTCATCCATCAGGAATAAATTTGTAATTAGGAAATATTAATATGACATATTACACAGATTTTACTTTGGAATACAATGTGCTGATGAATTTCTCCTAGTCAGTCCATAAATGTGTTTAAACAGTAAACAAGATTAGGGTTTAGGGCTGAACGATTTCGAGAAAAAATCTAATCGCGATTTTTTTTTGTCAAAATTGCGATTTACTTTGCGAAGAGCTACAGGTTTAATGTGGTGGTTTTAACAGCACCAAAGAAAGACCAAGCATAATCAAAATGTTACATTGTGCTACTGTTTATTTAAAACCTCCTAAATACAAATGCAAAACATTTATTTATGTACAGATATATTGAGAATGCTCTATATGCGCATATTAGGGATGTGACGGTATCACATTTTCATGCTGCGAATAATAATGGGTTTATCGCAGTAATCGTTTAAATGGAAAAAACATTACAACACCGGTAGATACGTATTGGGCACCCGTTTACCTTTACGGTGTAAACAATTTACTTCAGTAAAACACTGACCTTAACCTACATTAAGGTTGAAATAACAATAGCAAACATTTTTGCCATTTAAATGCAAAAAGCATGAATAATTCTAAAGCCAAAAAGATCAACAAGAAAACATTCACAATTACATTGTTTAGTGTAATGTGCTTAAAGACTTAAAGAGCAGCATATCCACTGTCTCTGGTTGGATGCCGTGGCTTTTAATGCCGCTGCTCTCACTCATCTTCTCCAAATGGCGTTAAAGCTGTTTCTAAAACGCCCCTATTGGTTAAACTCTGCATCAAACGTAATATGCGCATGACGTACAGTATATACCGTGACCGAGTGTAATCGCAGCCTCTGCGGTTTAAAAATCGCATTTTTTAAAAATCGCAATATTATCGCGATATTATTGCGAATGCAATTAATCCTTCAGGCCTATTAGGGTTGATTCCCTTTTAAGCGCTTCAGATACATTAATGTTATGGTGCTGTGTGGATCCACTGTTTCTCAGACCTGGATGACAATCTTCAGGGCTTTGACCTTCTGGTCTGAACCCCAGGCCTCCTTCAGAGACTGGTTGAGTTCTTCTATGCGGTTCACATAGTCCTGCTGGGACAGATTTAGCAGCTCCCTCTGAGAACCCTGAAAACACACACACATTTACTTATCGACACGTTTACTTCAATAGACTTCCACAACATGTTCTAAACACTATAACCCAACCCTATCCCACACTAACTAACCCTAACAGAAAACGTTTTGCATTTTTACAAATTCTAAAAAAAACACCTTACTGTATTTATATATTGGTTTTACAAACAAGGATATTGGTTTTGCTCAACAGAGCAAACAGTAGTCACAGTAAAAAATACAGTACAAACTGTATATTCTACATTTTCATCCCTCCAATCTTAATCATTATACTTAACAATACAGCAATATAACCTCCTACCTGCTATTTTACATTTTCAAAATTCTGTATAATTGATAAGCTTGTTTTATTATGGGGACCTAAGAAATGTCCCCACATGGTCAAAATGTACTGGTATTACTATACTGGGACAATTAGTCAATATGTAGTGAATACCATGACCATAAACACATCTAGTCACCCACACATTTGCACATAAACCTACAGCTGGACAGAGAGGTCCAGACTAGACCCACCTCCTCCAGATCATCCAGCTCCTCCAGTCGTGTGCGGACCTTTTCTGACACAGCTGAGCTGGGACTGGAGGCTTTACCTGGACACAAGTCAAAATCAACCAATCACATGATCTTCTAACAGAGACTGCTGGTGAAAGTTTTACTAGCATAAGTCATCAGGGCTGGGGGGGTCAAGCAATAACAGAGTGTTTGGTTTTATGTGCTATAAAACTTAATACAGGAAACAACATGTTGTCTACTGCTACAGTCAGATTATGATTTTAACACTTCATAAAATGTCTCCATGAATGCTGTTGTTACTATGTGGATAATGTATATTCTATTAACACAAACCTTTTAAAGGTTAATACAGCCTTCTTTCATAAAGAGTTTATCACAACGTTGCTAACTGAATGGCTGAATTAGGTGGAATAAGATGTATTTTACAGCAATTTATTGGACAAAAAATAAAATCAACAAAGTTAATAAATGTTTTTGTATCCACTTGCGATTGTTTCTGTTTAACTGCTCATAGACTAACGTCACTTAAACTTGCCGATCTTGTTACATGCTCTGAAGTAGCACTGTACATCAGTAAGAAGTTTATTTCTAAAGGCCATAGGAAGTAATATTTCTTAAAGTATAATTAAGAATCTTTCGGTGGACGAATGTGTTGATTAATTATTACGGTTAGTTCTGCTTAATCAGACAGAACATCTATACATGTACATACTACGTAATTTGTATAATTGATTACAGTTAATTATA